>VXAB01000283.1:204780-288416 GCA_013399175.1 Odontophorus gujanensis
GAAACTGAGCAATTGTCCTTTCCAAACTTAGCTATGAAGCCCTTGAGAAAGCTGTAAGAGTCATTTCTCAGTAGGAGAGAAATTCAGATTCCCAGAGGCAGACAAAGACCTTGTAAAACATTGTTCCAGGAAAAGGTTAAGAGCTGATGTGATCATAGTCTGCAAACCCATGCAGGGGAGGAGAAATGTGTGATAATAGAAAGGAATCAGGGTGTGATTCAAAGACTGGAAAATCTGGATGAGTTCTGACTAGAAAGGTAACATGAGGTTGTTTAGGAAGTGGGCCATGATTTCCAGCAAGGGAAGCACAGCTAAGAGACTTCCAGTCTTTACCTATGCAATGAATTCCCCTATGTATATACAATGCTGTAATTCTGGCTCAGTGGGAGAAACAGTAGAGGGAGTTTCTTTGGCCTGCATCATGCAGAACAAAGAGGATTCCTGCGAACCTTCCGAATTCTACCTGTCACCGTGGCAATCCTCATCACCTGCCAGCCCAGCCAGTTACCTTCTGCGTGTCTCACAGGCTGCTCTGTTGGGTTAAAGGCTGTACTGAGACTCTTGTTTTCTGCAGAAAGGAGGCCTCTCTGCAAGAAAGATGCTTTTATTTATTTAATAAAAAATATTGCTTAGACAGTTAATCTTAGAGCCCTGGAAAGAAAGTCAATATACCAGCAGAGAAGCTGTGATTACTTTCCAAATGTGTTTTCTTTCAATTTCAGTTACAACACGGAGCCAATAAAAGCCATAGTGGCTTTTTCTGAGAGGCTTTGGAGCAAGTTTTGCACACCTGAGGCTGCCAGAGATGAAGCTCGGTTCTTACATGTCAACCATTAGACTGAGAGCTGGGAGGTGAAAGGGGTAAAAGGGGTGGAAAAGTTTGTTCTGGAGATTTTAAGAAATTCTGAGGTCCCAGTGTTTGCTCAAGCCATGTAAAAACTTAAGGGACAAGGAAGGCAGAACTATCACCTGTTTCATCTTGTCACAAATTGGAGTACCGTGCTCTGCCTTAGTTCCCATACTCTGGAAATCAAAATTATACTAATTTGCCCGTCTGTAAGAGAAGGAAAATCCTGCTTTTCCCCCAGTATCACATCTCAGTATGGGTAGGCAAGCGCAGAAGCCAGCAGTATTAATTAATGGTACCATTTCATTGTTAATTTGATAATGCATTAATTCCAGTGCTTCACGATATGGAGTTACAATTATCAATTAATTGTGCCCAACTTTAGGTGCTGCGCGCGTTGATCTCAGATTTTGGCAAGAAATGTGAATTCCTGGGTTATGCTCCCCCCTTGTGGTTTTGTTATGGTTTGCAGCGACATAGGAGAGACTGTGGAAGGTTGGTTGACCTTGTTTCCAGCAGTGTTGAGTTGGCTAACAACTCTAATTTATGAGCATCTTTCCATTCCTTCTGGGACTTCATGTGTCAGCATTTCACTGTAGTAGGCACTTTTTAATTAGTTTTTGTTTGTTTGTTTGTTTTTGTTTGCTTTGTTTTGTTTTGTAGTTTGCCAGAAAACTAAATCTAACTCCTGGCTGTGCTCAGGACACTGTCTGAATTGTTGAACTACTGTGCTTTGTGCTCTGTGACTTGCCTCATAAAAAAAAAGTTCTGCTCCTGCTGCTCCTCATGTCATATGTTTGTAATCTATGCCTGGAATTTAAACTCTCCTTTGTGCTGCTGTACCTTTGGAAAAGTATCAGGTTAAGTTCTAACCCAATTAGCAAATTTTAACCTTAAAACTGTTGCTGCAAGGATTTCAGATAATGTGTTGCATTAGCATCTGATGGAGCACTTGGAGCCAATAGGCGAAGCATGTCCATCGCTCTATTTTGTTCATATTCCTTCAAGCTCCTTTACTTCTGTATCACAGATTTAAAATATCATAGAATCACTGAATCATAGAATCAAAGAATCCTTTAAAGGGTCTAGATGACCCAGATCAACTTCCCTAGATCACCTAGATCAACTCCCCTAAAATGAACGGCATTATCCACAGCTAGATTAGGTTGTCCAGAGCCCAGTTCAGCCTGGCCTTGAAAATCTCCAGGGACGGGGCATCTACTACTTCTCTGAGCATCTTGTTATAATGCTCACCACCATCACTGTAGAAGAGTATTCCATTGTATCTAATCTAAATCTACCCTGCTTAAGGTTGAAACCGTTGTCCTGTCACCACAGACCCTGCTGAAGATTCTGTCCCCTTCTTTCCTATAGCTCCCCTTTAGATACTGAAAGGCCGCTATTAGTTTTTCCTGGAGCCTTCTCTTCTCCAGGCTGAAGAGCTCCATCTCTCTCAGCCTGTCCTAACAGGAGAGGTGTTTCATCCCTTGGATCATTTTTGTGGCTGCCTTCTGGCTGCACTCCATCAGGTCCGTGTCTCTCCTGCACTGAGGACTCCACATCTGGATGCAGTTCTCCAGGTGAGGCCTCACCAGTGCAGAACAGACAGGCAGGATCACCTCCCTAACCCTGCTGGCCACGCTTCTTTTGATACAGCCCAGGATACATTTGGCTTTCTGGGCTGAGAGGTCACATTGCTGGCTTATGCCCAGCTTCTCATCCACCAGGACCCCCAGGTCCTTTTTGGCAGGGCTGTGCACTTCTTGCTTTGGATGCATTTAGCATTTCTAGGCATTGAGTCCCACCACAGAGGCTTTATATGCAATCTGTTGTGTGGTTGTACCCTGTGATCACGTGTTACAAGCTCTGCTATTCATGCCTGGGGTCCTGCTACAGGCACAGGGACCCTTCCCATCTCTGCAGACAGTGAGGAGGGGTGAGGTGATGCCACTGCCCTGAGTATTAAAATAAGGAAATATGGACATGTGTAATTCTGAAGCTTTGAAACTTCTCCAGGAGTGACTGACTGCCTTGGAAAAGCTTTGCAGTTATCCACAGGATTAGTTCTCAGTTACTTGGTTTCCTATGCATCTTCAGTTTGCAGCCCACTGACCATGAGTAAGCCCGAGCACTCACTGAGCCTCTGCAGCACCTGTGTGCATGTGTACAATCCCATCTGAGAGGTTTGGTCACCAGAGGGAGTCACAGACTCTAAGAAGTAAACAAATAAAACAGTTTGTCTTTCCATTGCACAAGTGTGTCACAGCTACGTCAGTGGAAAGCCTCAAGATTTCCTCTAATTTCACTTTCAGTGTCCTTTAGATCCTTAGCAAGTTTCCCGTAGCTGAGGGGGTTCCCGTTTCCAAGCTATATGTGACAAGGACAGGACTTCTTGAGATGTCTTGGAACTAAATGAAGTCATCAGGCTGGACTCAATCGCACACAGTGTCCCCTGCCCCATTCCTCTTCCTGTCAGCCTCAGCACTGACCTGAGTACTTCCCTCCCACCCTGTCTGATTTTGAGCACTCATCTCACCCTGCATTTAATGAATTACAGAAATGGGAAGGGGAATACCAATAATGCAAATCATACTCATTTTTAGTGAGCTGAGTTAGCTCAGTGAGAAGTCTGATGAATAAACAGTTGAATAAGTGCAAGAGGAAGGTAGAGCCCTATGGCCAGAGTGATGGGCGTCCCTCTTTGGAAAAGAACCTGACCACCTCGTCCAGCTGTAGTGTGTAGCTCCACTTACAGCCAATCTTCCCCATGCCCAGTGGGAAACAGGGAAGTGGTGTAGTGCTCCACAGTTAGTACCAGGAGAAACAGAAGTGTTTTGCTCATACGTTCTTTTCTTTCTTCACTCATCTCCAAGTTAGGCAAGTTAGACTCTTGGTGAAGTGGAAAGAATCTCAAGAGCAAATTTGATTCTCTGCTCACTTTTCTGTTTTCTGCTTCTAAACATCCATTGACATCACTAGAAATAGCCCCTAATTCTATTGCATTTCACAGTCAGAATCAAACTCTTAGTAGGGTCAGTGAAGCTCTGCTGACTTGTATTATTTGAAAGTATGGGACTTCATGTATAAACAGGATATATATTGTTCTCTTAATAACACAGTAATAATTTATTTTATGTATGATTCTCCTTTCACTTGATTTGTCCCAATTTAAGGTTCTAAGCCAGATCTCCTGCCATTATGATATGATCTCAAAGACCCATGGACCACAGTGGTCTGAGTGAGGAATCAAACCTACACCGGTGAAAAATACAAACCCAATATATTTTGAATTTTCATTTAAGTGCCCTCATAGATGCTTTGTAGCTCGGGCTGAAGAACTGCATAAACGTAGCATATGCTAAAATATATGAAGGCTAAAATGCGTGAAAAATAGAATTATGTGTTGATTATAAGGTGCTTTTCAGATCAAACATGAGGCGCTAAGAGGGGAGCTTAGTTATAGGTTTGAACTGCCTATAGGATGTGGTGAGGCGTTTCTTATTTTTGGAAGGAAATGTGGATAGCAGCATAATCTGGTTTCTAAGCGAGTTTTAGGTTTTCCAGGAGTGGAATTGCGTAAGAACAATTAAAGCTAAGAGATGGACAGCTATACAGGAGACCACAGTAAATGCTATTTTGAGGTGCTAGCCAGTGTCATAGAGTTTAGAAGCACCATTTGTCAAAAATAATAGTAAGGAAACACTTTACATCTGAATTGCTATGGGAAACAGTCTGTATTCTTCAGTATTCATCTCATTCCAGTTTTTCAACTTGGATCTTACTCAAGGTCTTTGAAGTCCTGTGCCTGGATTTCAAAGGAAATGAGCTGGGACCTGGGACAGATAGCAAGATCTAGAGACAGACTTCGGGAACACTGAGTTCCCACAAATCCGCATTAAATCAATTGTAGTCTTGTTCCACACTTCTGTAAAGCCATCCCCATTCTTCTGCTCCCCCTGCTTCTACTTTCAATGGGAGTTGAAGTTTTGGACTTTGCATTTTTCTTCACTAATGTTGTTGATGATTGATTTATTTGGGACGAAGCACGGACCAACAGCTGGTGCTTTTCCTCTCATAGCATTAACCACTGCTTCTCCACAATTCCCCTCAAAGCAGCAGTAGTCACCAGTCTACTTTGTGGATTGGAAGGGTGCAGAGTTAGGTAACAAGGCCGTGACTAACCTTGCTAGTCCAAGCAATTGGCTTCCCTGCAAAATTCATTGCTTTATTTATGCTATATCTGGTTTTGCTTGGACCCAAGAAGTTAATGAGTGCAGAATTTGGTCACTATTGTCTTAGTCAATCAACTGTGAAAAATCATTACCTACCTTAAGTTTTCAGCGGTCTTACACCAAACTATTGCAGCTAAATCCAAGTCATTCATAAACAGCTCAGGTCAAACACCAAAATAAGTTCTAAATTCTGAAAATGCGTCTCGATCTGAAGATAAAATTTGTTTGTTTTTTTTTTTTTTTTTAGTATTTCAATAAGGGTCCAAGAAATTGCTTACCAGGTTTCTGTTTTTAGCTCCTGTATGAGACAGTTGGCAACATACCTCATCTTTCTCAAGAAGGCAGGACAGGACAGCCATTGCACTGGGGCACATTCATTAAATAATTCCTCTCTTTTTGAGAAGTGACCTCTGAGCATTGCATAGGAAAGGAAGAGAAGTAGCAGCTTTTGCTTTTTTTCTCTCCTCTTTTTTTCTGTATTGGAAAAATATAATGTTTCTTTCCATAATTCTTTCAAAACAGTTTTCATTTTCCTTTGCTTTCACCAGCAATGGCAAAGCAGCAGAGAGATGGAGGGGACTGCAGAGTGCGGGGTTTGTATCACACATCACCAGCAGAGGTCAGGCTGAAACTCCTATTCATTTCTGATTCGAAGCTGTTAGTTCAGACAGACTTTCATCAGAGTAATTGAAAGTACAAAAGACGTAAAGGGAATCTACTGCCTTCCTCCTGTTCCTGGGAGAGTTTATCCTTCCAGAGTATTTTCTAGCTCTGTTTTCTGGTTCTGCTGACGCTCTTCAGGACCAGGTGATCGTGGCGCAACTGGTTTGAAGACTTTCCTGATAATCAATCTGGAATTACCCTTCTTTTCATCTCATCATTCATATCATACTTCTCACGTGACATCCCAAGTCTGAGCATAAAAAAGGGTATATTTCTGAAGGGGAAGAATTTGACTGACACAAATTAACCTGGAGACATTCAAGATCTGTCTTTCCACCTGTGCAACCTGGGCTAGGGAGCTGCTTTGGCAGGGGGTTGGATTCCATGATCTCTAGAGGTCGTTTCCAGCCCCTACCATTCTGTGATTCTGTGATTCTATGATTCTGTGATTCTGTGAACAAGTTACAAGCAGCAGCTGATTTTCAGGACACCGAACAGGTGATCTTTAGGGTGAGAATGCAGAAATGTCAAGTGCTTGCTCTTGTAGTAACTGTGAATGACGACGAAGTGAGTAATGAGACCTTCAGCAGCACAAGAAACAAAAGCTGATAAGATCGGAATCTCACCAAACATTCTCACTTTTCCCTAAGCCTTCTCACCTTCCTTGTGCTGTGTGATTGGCGGAGCAGCACTGCTGCTCTGTAGTACCAAGGCTAATCTCAAGCAGAGCCTAATCCAGCCTACTGAACAGTTCGTGCCACCACAGCCTTGCCAAGCTATTTAATACTCCTTTGTTCTTTACAGTTCTAGGTGCGTAGTCCTATTAGATACTAATGTAGAAGGAAGAAGTTACCACAAGAGCAGCCTGGCTTGTGGTGGTAGAAGAAGCTGAACAATGTACTGTGGGAGCTCAGCACCTCCATCGTGTGAGAACACCACTGTGTTCCACCATAGCTGAAGACCCTGAGCAAATTAGAGGCAAATGGTTAACAAAGGGGCATAACAAATGGAGTACAGAAAATAAACCTCATAGCAATGGAAGTCAGATGTTTGTCCATTGTCAAGGCTTAACTATTGTCTGAGCAGTGAAGTGTTGCCTATGGCTGTTGTGTGGTCCTAAGGTTGGACTGTGTGTTCTGAGTCTCTAGGAACAAGATGGATAGAGGAAAACTGGATCAGGACAGACTTTCTTCTGCCATATTAGGTCAGCGTGTTTCACCAACTACACGGAATGCCTGAGGAGTAACGGTAACACACCGAGCCTGCTCAATCTTTAGTTGCCCAGCTGACTGGCAGTCAAGCAGTCTGCCATTGAGAGCAGCTTACAGCTCCCCTGGAAGAACTCACATCTGGTAGGAACTGAAAGGAGTCAACAGGATCATATCACATTAACTGCAAGATATTTCGATGATCTGCAGTGGATTTGAGCCAGTAATTTAGAGTTCCTTTGCTCAGCACTTCTTTTAGCAGTCATGGATCTTGGCTATGGTAATCTCATTTTAGTGTGGTAGTGAGGACCCTGCCAAGAGATGTTTGTCTCCTCTTGTATCTTGGTATCAGACAGGAGGCAGTAGGACTGATAACACCTAAATCCTGACTTTATCTGTATCACACTTGCAGAGAATCACATCTAACCTTTAAATACTCCCTGTCACAGCTAGACCAGAGAAACCAACTGGAACCCCAGCTACTCTCATGTTGTCCAAAGACCAACTCATTAGCCTTGTGACTTATTAAACACAATTCTGTCAAACTTTGTTCTTCAACCTGACATTATTCATACATTAATTAAACAAACTCCTACTTGCTCCCTTGGGGATCATTACATCTCTTTGCGTTTATGCTGCGGCAGCAAAAGTTTAAGCTTGGATTCTAATCATAAAGAAATTAACTTGCTGATTAAAAATATTCCTTTAAGCAACATGCATTTGAATAATCCATCATAAAAACAAATTAGTTTGGAGCAATACTTTTGACTTGATAATCTTTTTTTCTGCTTAAAATTTAAATCAGTTGCATTTTTTTTTCTCTTACTCTGGTGCCTATAGAAAAATACAATGAATTACTAAAAAGAAAGCAATAGTTCAAACTGCAATAGCTGTAGTGTTGAATATAGATTTTAGATCTGTCGCTGCAAGATAGATTTGTATGTCATAGTCCTAATTTTCGGCTGTGGTGCCTTCAGGCAACTCCATTGACATTAGATATGTTACACAAAATGCAAGTTAATGCAGAAAATTTGGTTTTAGATATTTGCAAAGAATTTTGAAGATAAAAGAAATGCACATGCCAGAGCTGATCAAGTTCTTCTTGAAGTCTGTAGTGAAGGTCCTAGTTAATTCAACAGGAACTGCTGGATCAGGTCTGATGAACGCAGCAGAACTTAGCTTACAGGTAAGCATTTGGAAGTAATGTCATTACTGTCATTTTAAATATTTCATTTATCTCTCCAATAATATGCAAAGTGAACTATTAACAGTTCAAAATAGGTGCTTACTTTCAGACAGAGTTCCTCAATTTACAGCTACTAACTGTACTGGTTCTGTAACGAATACAACAAGAGAAGATTTATGTGGCTGGTGAAAAGTGCAAAAGGACACATTTAATTTGTATGAAAATATGTGAGAATGTGTAACTGAAACTAAAGAAGAAAACAAATTCAAATCTCCTTGCTCTACCGTTTTCCCCATTACGGTTTCACTTTTCTAGATGTTTTTACAGATAGCAGTAACTGAGGTCTTTCTTCCACATCCCATGCCACAAGCCCTCCACATCTCTTTTTTTTTTTAAATCAGCCTCTATCAGTACAGGTCTCAGCATTAGTAACCTGATTTTCCTCACCTTTTGGTCCAGGTAAAATTGTGTGTGTCGAGCAGACATCTGTTGTAGGTCGGTTGTCAACATCGAAACCAAAAATCTGAACTTGGAAGATGAAAAGCACTGCTAGGGTCCCGTATTTCCTTAGCTGTTGTTCTTTCTTTCTGCTCATCCTTGCAGCTTCTCAGGAAATGCCTTTCGTTGTTACAGTCTTAACAAATGCAGCTGAATCAAAAATAAATGCTCTGCTAACTGAAGCAGTGAAAAGATTGAGAGCTACATGCAAGAACAGCTAAATAAAGTGAAGAAAGGAGTTTGACGATGCTGTAGTTATTTCTGTCCTGCACATTATCCAGGATATTTATTTTACACTGACAGCTGTTTATTCCAATTTATCTCTTATCTGTGAGAAGTTTCACTGTTTTTGCCATGGAAAATTTCTTCAATATATGGGGATAATCTCTCTTTTATCATTCTTTTTTTTCCTTTTGGCGCTGATTCTTCATGCCCAGCTTTCCACTTACTCAAGAGACAAAAAAATGTGGTTATTTTATCCAAGTGGATACTAAATAGTTACAGGACACTCGTAGCTAATTTTGTGCTGTAAAAATAATTCACATTCCTCATAATGAATGAAGAGACTTCTAATGAGAGCTTTCTGCCAAAGGCATCTTTAGGGATGAAGGACTAGCTCCCATTCTGCTGTATGTGGATGCCTCTGGTGCAGTTTGCTTCTGGATGTCACCTACCAGAAATCCACAAATGATGGTTTTATGTTTACCAATTTTTCTACCATGTTTTCTCCAAGTCCAAATTGTTATTAGACGCAGTACAGAAGGACAAACTTCAGGATTAAATCCAGAGTAGGATGTGATTGAACGACTGCAGAACCACTTCCCATACCATCTTTCTCCTCTACTTGAAAACTGGGAGAGACCATATATCAGGACAGTGGTATAGCACATGCCTCAAGGGCTTTGCTTTTTTTTCCTGGGTTACCAAGGAAGATGCAACTGTTTCAAATCTGCATGGGTTAGCTGTCGATTTTTCAGCAGGATGCTGGGACTTTGAAAGTAGGTGTAGGTAGAGGAATGGGATGCAACACCAATATGTGTTGTTTTGGAAGGAACTGTCACAGCTATCCATCCGTGTGCAGTCTTTTCCTAGAGCAATCTCCAGCTTTCTCTTAGGAAGAACACAGCAGCAAGGAAGCATAAAGGAGGAGGTGAGTGTTTATAATTTTTCCAGGAATTTCATTAACTTCTAGTTTCTTACACAGTGAAGCTGAGCAACTCTTCAGTACTGCCTACAGCACGAGTGTGTATTTGCTTTCCATCCCAGATTAAAAAAAAATGTATTTCCTGTAAAAATAGCATTTGAGATGTCTTCCTCATTATTTTAGACAATATTAGTTCCGCACATTAGTCTTTCAGTAGACAGAAAAAGTAGCAATACTGGTATAAAAGTGGAAAACTTTTCTTAAAGCTATAGCAGAAAGGCTTTGATTTCAAGCTTTTATGTGGGATGAAATGTTGGCCAAAGCCCAAGGAAGGGTCGAGGGACTCCTCTTCCCTCTCTTTCTATCCTGGTCACAGACTGTTTCACTCTTCAAAACCCTTTCGTCTTTTGTTAAACTGTATACGGTACATATCATAAATAAATAGCTGTCTCATTCCTAAAGAATGTAATCTAACTAACACCTTCAAATGTGGCCTTAATAACAGATACATCACAGCTAGAGGAGAAGGAAAGTGAGTGTTGGGATTAGAGATGGATAGAGCTGTACCAAGAATAAACTTGTTCCTCTGTGATTTGCGCTGGGCACTGTGCCTCTGACTTGTAAACTGTAAATCTGCTTTATTTATCTTTTTCTTCTCTTCACTTTCCATTTTGTGAGCAGAAGGTCAATGTAAGAGCAAGAATAGAGAGCGTAGGAGTGGGAAGCTAGTGCACTTAGCCTTGGAGGAGGCATTTTGGGAAATGTTGCCAAAATGACATGAATGATGCTATCTGCTCCACAATACTGAGAGATTTGCAGAGAAGTTTTTGTTATGTATCAGTGATCAGGGGGGTATATCTAAGGGAGGAAACCAGTCATTTAACCAGTTAAGTTACTGACCAAAACAAAGCAGATAGCCTTTTTTTGATACCACTGCTGTTAACAATCATTTTTTTATGTTTTCATTCCACATTAGAAATGAAATCATATCCTTACTCTTTTCTTTTCCTTCATGAATGTCACAAAAACCCATTGCGAGAAACGGAGTTTAATATATACAAGAGTTACTTAAAATGTAGGAGAACAGATTAAATGTTTTTTCTCTCCTTAATTCAAACTAGTTTTTTAAACTACAGCCTTAAGGATATATAGCCTTATTACTGGGTTGTTTGATAATCAGTTATGTCTTCCTGTATGTTGGACCAGAAATCCTATCCTGAGGCTAGGAAATCGGCCTTAACAGGAAATCTATCACAACATAGTGCTAGCACAAAAGCTTGGGTTTTGGCAAATCAATATTTATCAAACCAGTTTCATTGAAAAATCCTCAAGCAGCCTCAGTGCTGATGGAGATTTAATGAGGCACACTGCCTATTGTGCATGTTAATTCTTATCGAATTGGGCTTCGAGAAGTTTCTGTAGGCAAGAGAGAAAAACAAACTAGGCAGTGTTGTCCAGACATAAAAGACATAAAACAAAGATTTCCTAAGGCATGAATGTTTTACAAGAACCTTCAGAAGACAGAAAGGAAAATCCTGAATGATTCTGTTGGTTTGAGTTGAGCAGCAGTCAGGTAACCTTTATGTACCACTATTCCTCCTTGGATCTCAGGTACTTCTGTGGCAGGTTGTTTTGCCTTCACTTGGATATTCAGATGTTAGTAGTTAGATTACAATAGATAGAAGGAGTACAAACAACGTGCTGAAATGGTGTTCATCAAAAGGTGGCCAGATCTAGAGCCAATTTTAATAATTCTTATAGTCCCAGACCCTATGTCATTGAACTCCATGTTAATACATGCTGCCCATTACCATGGGTTGATCCAATCAGAAGTGCTGGAAGTCTGCTGCCAGCATTAAGGAGAACTTTTCTGTTCCGCACTCTACTGAATAAGCCCAGGGGCATCTGAAGTAAAAGAAAAAATGGATAAAGTTTCTGTGCTTTGGAACCCTACAAGGTTTTCTATTCTCCTTGTATGACAAACTGATCGTGATGTTTTGGGGTGTATCAAGATATCACAGTGGACACATCTGTCACGATGGCAAAGCTTAGAGAGAACAAAAGAGGAAAAGTGGTACTGTGTGGTTTGCCAAATGTAGGGAGGAAAATAAACCTAAAGCTCTTCTACAAAACATCAGTTTTAGTTTTGACTCCATGCATTGTCTGTTCAATCCTGTAAACAGGCTTCACCAGTGTTATTCCTCTGAGTAAGATATAAGCAACGACTAGACCTTAATATGCTGTCAAACAGCTACCAAAAGGAACTGAACAAAGACAATAATTCTCCAAAATCTTCTTGCTTCTATGTTTAGTAAACAGAGCTGAAAGGATGGCAATGATATGAGGCATTTTTTCTTGAATATTTGAGGTGCTTTGTTGGCACCAGCAGTGTAGAAATAGATTTGCCACTGGTTTCCTGCAAGTGAGTTTAACTCTGTTGAGTTTGGTGCCTTGAGGAATGGTCAAGAGTGTTCCCAGGTGTGACTGGATGGATCGTTTGGAAAAACGATGTCTTTTTGGGATGCTCCTACCTCTTCTTTACTCCTCCTATTTCCTTCTGCCTTTATCTTTTTACCCTTTAAACAGCAAAGCCGACCAGATTCCAGCTGGAAAAGCCTGTCTGCTGCGAGGCAGGAGGGATTTGAAGACAGCTGGTGCCCAGGGAGTGAGATGGCTTCTCAGAACCAACCTCTCAGAAGGAGCGTGGTCAGACCATAGATTCGGAGAGCTTCTGGGCTCCCTGTGAGGTACTGAACAGACACTGTACCTTGTTTTTTAAGCATCCCTCAATTGCATGTAACTTCTGCTTACTCAGGTCGTACTGCTTTATATCTTTGTGCTTCCAATTTTTGCTCTTTGCCAGAATTTATTGGCTCTTGTGTTTTAAACACATAAGAATTCTTCTCTGACAGTTAGTCTGCTGGCTTTAATTTTAGTGAAGATGCCTTTGACTTTACTCATAGGGCATGAGACTTCCTGAGAAGCCTGAGACAGATACCTATTGTTATTTTCCATACAATCACTCAGAGAAGCTGTCCGAAAAAGTAAGGCATTCCGATATGTATTTAGAGATGCGATAGAAAGTGAAATACTCACTGTGGTTTGTAATTGTGTTTATCTACGTGCAGCCTTTTCCTGTGTCAGAACAGATTTTTGCAAACAAGAGGGTAATGATTCAGTTCCAGGGGAAGACTGACAAAATAAACCCCGGCTTCTGCTGACCTGATGTAGTGCTGAACAGTGCCCTACCCTGGGAAAATATTTCCTGCTTCATTTTCATAAATATTTATGTAATTCCTTCTGGGAAACATGTCTTCTTCAGAAAACTGAGCATGCTGCTCCCTGCCACAAATTTAACTGTTTGTTTACACACTAGAGATTATGGTCATTGACCCAGCCTTGGATTTTTACACTCTTATCTCAGGCATTCCTGTCTTTTAGAACTCTCCTACACTCCTTCTAGGGATCACATAATGCCTTGTGTCGTGGAGCTTAGTTCTGGCTCTGAATTTCAAGTACCCTCAGTGCTCTTTGTAGGATTGGTATTTTGGGCTGAAGAGAGGAGAGCCAAACGTGATGTTCAGCCTGTTTCTGTCCTACCCAGCTATGGCCTTTCCATGCTGCTTTGAGGCTGCTCTCTAAAAAAATTAATTAATTCAAGCAATTAAACAGAGAATTGCATGACTAATGGAAGCATTTATATTTAGAAACAGACCTAAACACATTTATATGAACTGAAATAGAACTGGCATGCAGTCTCCTGCATTTGCTTCCTAAGCTTCTAGAAGTGATTAGCAGCAAAGCTGTGCATGAGTTGCTGCAAGAAAATAGGAATATTCCCCATCGTGACAAAATAAAAAAGGTCTCTTCATTTTAAGAGAGCAGAGGAGTGATGATCTTGAGGCACACTGCTGAAGTGTTGAGTCAGTGCAAAACTCAGCGTTGCTTGACAACTCTTAACCCTTCCATGAAGTGGTGAACTCTTCAGGGTTCTGCAGAGGAAGCTGTGTGATGGTAGGAGACATTCACAGGAGATGCAAGCATCAAGCCTGTGCCCAGGGTAAAATGTGCATGAGTAAACAGTTCCCAGGTTGTGTGCTGGCCTGTACACGTTGTATGAAACCTGCTTGTCTTGAACACTGACAAAATTTAAAAGCACAAGCTCGTCAGTCCTATGGGGGTCTCGGTTCTTCGTCTTCTGCTCCTGGCATTCAACTGTGGTGGTTTGCATTACTCATCTGACCTTCTAATTGAATGTACTTATTTATAGATTATATAGATTTATGGAGTTTCTTTCACCCCCCCCCCCCCCCCCCCCTCTTCTTCACTTCAAACTCTGCCACATACTTTCCAAACACAGCTAGAGCCAAGCAGCTTTTTCCACTTTCTTCAGCACTTTGCAAAAAAAGAGCCAAATGAAACCAGGAAACCAGGAAACAGCTACCTGTCCTGGATTCACGAGCTCCTCTGGTAAAAGGCAAAGGCAAGGCTGCAAGGAAACCAGTGGGAGGGAGAAATATTAAATAGGATCCACAGGAGACCAGGGGAAGCTTGAAGACCTCCTTCTTAGCCCATGGGCACGTAATATGTTCACAGTCTGAAACAGGCATTCCTGACCTTTGCTGTGCTGTCCTGTTGAACACCTTCAGTGGTGACAGAGACAGCTTAGTGCTTCAGAAGGACTGACTTGCTGCTCTGAGAGCCCCTGCCCTGCTCACTGCCTGAAGCCTGCTACCAAATGCATGCAGACATCTGCTGTCCTGTTCAGTGAACTCTCCTACCTCCTGTGCTGCTTCCCTGGTGTCTGGGGATGCACAGTGTTGTGTAACATGTATTGTAACGTTGGTTTCATGTCTGCGTGGGTGTGCTTCTGGCAAGAAAATGTTGAACCTCATTCTCCCACCTTCCTACTTATTGTCTTGGCTGCCAGACTGTTTGGTAGCAAAGGGGAGGAGGGTGATGGAGGTGGAATATTTTCTGCTTGACATCCTAACAAAACCAAAGGAAAAATACCTTCGCCCAGTCCATACTCAGAAAGCAGTACTGTAAAGCTTGATAACGAATTAGACATTTTCCAACTCCAAGTTTTGTGTAAGGAAGAGAGATTAAAAAAGGAAAATATTTTTCTGCTCAGTTCTGATTATTGCTAGTGCCTCTGGAGCATCTGACTGCTGAGCTGTGAGAAATGGAAGGCTGCATTCCAGTACCCACTCCATATGCAAGTCTCTGAACTGTAGATACTTGTTTACCCATACAGTGTGGAGTTATAAGGACTGGGTTTTAGTTTAAAAGTAGTTTAGCATATAAAGTACATCACTAGCGTGGACTGGCTAAAAGGACTGCTGTGACTTCTACCATTTGGAGTAAATCATGTCACTTGGAACTGCTGCTCAGCCATCCCTGGTGAGGATAAATTTGAGCTACAGGGCTTACAGAAAGATTTCTGAGTAGCAATTGTTCTGCTGCTGATGGGAACATGTCATGAGCCACTGAGTTTCCAGCATTTTTCTCCAAGGCAGGATTCCCCCAAACTTCAAGTTTGCATTTATCTCATCCCCATGTAGAAAGCGACACATGTTTGGGTGCTTTGCTTTTTAATCTGTCCTCTCTCTGGCTATACAGATACAGAAGAAAGGCTCATAAATCAGCACACTATTTCTCATCACCAAAATCTGGTGCGTGGCTTTGTTTAATATGTGGTCTTTTATGACATTCTTCAAAGGAATTTATGAGTTTAGAAATAACATTAAATCAGTTCCAAGGGCAATGCTGGACCTTGTCCAACACTATCAATAAGGCATTATGTAGCATTGTCTTTTCTCCAAGTGTTTTGGAGTTCCCAACTTTGTTATAGGGTTCACAGTCACATTCAGTTGAAGGGATATGAAATTGTCACGCTCTTCTCGGTGTTTGCAGCTGGACAGAGCAGCATGTGCTGGGGTGAAACAGTTGCTCCTGGCAGGGTTTTGTCCTGTGCTGTAGTAAAGAGGTCTTACTCTTAGGCCATCACCAGGCAGAATCAATTCAGAATAAGGCTGAACTTGCAAAGAGCTGTGTTAGCGGTAGGAAGCAGCCTGTAATGTTAACTGGTCCCGGCTTTTATAGCGCAGAAGAGATTTCCATGCAAGCATCCACAGTGCTCTATCATTTATCAGATATGTTTTCTTCTCAAAGACCAACAGCCTAATCAAAAGAACAAGGACCACGCAAAGGGAAAGCAGAGCTTGATCACACAATCCACCATTATGAAATCTCCCATCGCTCTTCTTCTTCCTCTCTTCCCTCTTCTTGTGCAATGTATGCCCTGATCTCTTGGTGACAAAAATGACTTCAGACAATGGAGGAGGCTGCTTGGCTGAGCTCGGAGGTGCTTCCAGCTCCATGCTGCCGACATGGTCCATTAACTGTTGAATCTGGGCAGAGACTCCAGCCGTGCTGCTGCATTGCTGTCGCTGTGCTTGGCCTCGTGCCCTGCTTGCTCACAGTCAGTGCTCGGCTCCCTGCTCCGATGCCCGTGCCATGGGATGGCATGGTGCCTGCTCACAGGAGCGGGAAGCCAACGTAATGAGGCTACAGATGAGCACTGTGAGTGGATTTAGGTTGGCATCCTGCTGGATGCTTCTATGCCAGTTCTCCAGCTGAAAATGGCCTCTTTTCTGCAATAACCTTTATTTATATTTATATTTTTATTTTTAAATTCTAGGCTGAATTGATCTGGAAAGGAAATACTGCCTGTTAGCACTAGGAAGTTATTCACAGACAGCACGTGCTTTCCTTTAAGGAGAATCTGTGGTGGGGACTGAGTCATACACAGTGAGTCTTCCCTGTGTGTGGATGCCAGGGCCTTGGTGCCACTCTCTGCTGACTCCATCAGATGTGATGACCATCCCCGCTGTCATCTCATGCTACGTGTATGCGTTCAGAGAGTGTCTCTTCATGCTGTGGTGGGGAGAGTGATGGAGGCACATCCTGAATTCCAAGACACCATTTTCCAGTGACAACAGTTGACATTTATTGACTAGAAGGCCCTAAATGTCACAGTAAAAGTATGATGGCTTCGTATTTCCAAATATTTGTATAAATCAGCAATTCATAAGTAACAACGATACACAATGGAGCAAGGAAAAATGGAATCAAGCAATCTTGGAAGGAAAACAGGGATGGGAAAATGAGAAGTTATTATTTGTCTGTTATTCTAATTGCATGGAGTTAAAACCAGACCAGAAACATCTGCTACTCTGATTTTATTGCTCAGCCCTTTCCTCCTAAGTGGAGCACTTCAAGAGAGCAGGATCTGACCTGAAGTAATCCATAAAATTGTACTCATTACTTAGGCTTTCTTTTTGTGCTGATTTAAAGGTTTGGCCGTTTTGATTTCCTTTGGATTAGCTGAGCTCAAGGGAACTCTGAAGGAATGCGCCATTGCTTTTTGCTAGTGGCTTTTTATGTGATGCAATGGATTAAAACTTTAACGCAGGCAGTCATTAATTGTGAAACCAAAGATACCTCTAAACTTCTGCCTACGATTATCCCTGTCGTGCTATATTTGGGACATGCTATGGTTTCTGTCATTAAGAAGTCCTCCTTTTCATGCCCCATAATGGGTAAAAGATAGCCACAAAAACGATCCATATGGACAAAGTATAAAGTGAAATTACAGGTTTCCATCCTGAAATGAAACTACTGATGATGCATCCACCAGACACCAGGAATGACACAGAACAGAACTGTTAGTAAACATAGGGTAAACTATAAATATGGTTAAGACAGACATCACGCATTGTTACAAGTGACAAACTTTGCACTAGAAGAAAGAAAAAAGATCACAAATCTAGACAGACAGCGCTCCTAAAAGTTATATAGCTGCATGATTCATTCCCCAAAGAAATCAATGTCAGGATGACATTTTTCTTCAGGCAGTACTGGCAACTGCTCGTAATTTGGGTAAACTTTCTCTGCCCTATAAAAACAAACCATCAAACCAAAAGGTAACCACTGAAACAGCTACCACTCAACCAAAAAAAAAAATAGTATTTTAAACAGAGCACAACATAAAACTGCATGAGTCAATCTACCGTAAACTTTCGGCAAATAGGATGTGTCATAGAGATCAACTTTGGTGTTTCCAGAGAGCAGAGACTTATACAGCAGGCTTTTTAGAAACAGACTTTGCTCCAAATAGTAATTCCCTATTTTCAATAAACTCTGACTGGCTGCAACTAGTTATTTCTCCTGATACAGACAGCCAAAATAACTGACTGGTAAATAGAAGCCTATGGAGTTAGATTAATTACAGGGATTACATATAGCACTCTGAGCTTTTAAAACAAGAAGGGATCATTATGACGATCCCTGCTGGCCTCCTACGTAACAGAAGCCTTGGAATGTCACTGAGTGACTCCTGCTCACAGCTGCAGGTGATGCTGGGAAGTTTTGTGTACAAAAGTGTATAACTTTTATTTAAGTACTTCCAGTGATTGAAAGTGCACCAACTAACTTGCTCTGGGGGCCAGTTATGCTAATTTTATAGCCTACTAGTTCTTTCACTATGCATTTCACTATGTATTTATTTGAGCATACTTAATACATATGGCTGTATAAATAAAACAGCGCATTAAAATATCCATAACTTTCTATCAATTTTAGGCCCAACTGACAAACAGTTCTACATCGTGTATCCTAAAAGCTGACTGATGACACAGTGCATCACAGAGAGCAACTTTCATCCCGAAGTATTGCAGATCTCACCAGTGAATTTTTCTGGTACACAGCAATGCACGTTTCTTGGTTTACTCCTTTGCACTACATAACAATGCTGAGGTCCAATGATCTTATCTTGTTACAGCATACAGTGTTCTTGACAAACTCCACAGCTATTTAAGTTGGTGGCTTTGGTATCACCACTGTTTTTCATGGAAGGGAGTGACTGAGATGTTGGATGGGTGTTCTTAGTGACCTTGATTGTTCTTTTCTGATGTTCTGTAAAGTTTTTGTCAAGAAAAACTGAGCTCAACTATTTGGAACAAAACCTCAACATTTTGCCTGAATACCCTTTCTGATGAGACTTCCAGTTTGATAAGGCAAAGAGTCATTTCCCCATTATGCACGAGAAGATGATTGGTTTGCAGACCAGCCAGTGCTCTGGTTAAAGAGAGAGCTATGTGAGCCAGTTTGGGTCCAGAAAAGCTAAGGAGTTCAAGTTCAGTGCCACAATATTGCTTATGCAATTACTCCAAAGAAAAGTTCTGGTCCAGAATGACTTCTGTCTGTATTTTTCCTTTCCCTGTGGTATCTCATATCTCTGGAGAGTAGAGGATTAATTATAAAAGACTTCTGTAAAGCATTTGACTTTGTACCTCTATCTGGGGGAAACATAAATTCCATGACTAATGACAATAGTAAAGCCAAACAGCTCTTCTAGTCCCACTTTGTTATGCTGCAGAGGCATGTGATGTGAGGTTTGAGAGAGATGCATGGTGAAACTGGAAAAGAGATGAGAGCAACAGAGAATATCCCAAGCTGCCTTTCTGTGGAGATCAGGTAGAGAGAAAAATATGGGACAGCTACAGAACTGGAATGAGCTCCTCCAGTGGGCCTCTGAATGAAAAATCAAAACTCCAGGGAAGGATTTTTGAAGCTGCACATTCAGAAAGATAATGAAGAGTTAAAGGTCTGTGATGGAGAAACACACAAACTCACATCAGTGTTTCTCAGCTTTGGACTAAATCCTTTTGCATTATATAGCATGGGAAATGGAATGTGTAAATACATAGAGCCTAGTTCTTCACCTGGTTCACTTCTGCAGAAAGGCATAAACTCACAGTGTGAAAAGGTATATACAGAAGAACATAAGAGCAGACGTACCGAAGATCCTTCCATTCCAAGTGATTGCCTTTCACTTACTTTTGAAAGCAGAAAAAAAAAATACAGGCTACATTCCAAAGAGAAATTATATATAGAGATAGTGAGATTTAGACAGAAGACAACCCAGCAGTTCAATTTTGTGTCCTTTACTGTTTTCAGTTTGCCATGGCTCATCAATCTGTATGATGTTTGGTGCTGAAGTTTCTGAAGTTTGCAGAAGGAGAAATCACTAAGGCGGCTTGTTACATTTAATGTTTATGAACAGTTTATCTATTATCCACATCCCAACAAGGAAGCAATATAATTTATTCCGCCACTTGAAGACCACGTGTGGCACTGTTCAGCTCAGTGAATCACGCTGCAGAGCTGTGAAATAGGCCATCATTGTCAGTATTTAGTCCATTCCACAGAATTTTACTAATTTGATTTGATTTTTCTTGAAGACAGAAAATCTAATTAAAAACAGTCTGAATGTCAGTCCTCAACTGTAGGATACGTCTGACAGATGATCAAAAATCTGGTAGTTTTTTCAGTTATAAATGTACTTGCTCACCTAAGGGCTTTTTTGCTCCATCGACAGTTCCTTATGCCTCTTAGAGTTGCTATCTATGAGCGAACATGCTGAAAGCTACCAATAATTCAAAGAACTCCTTAAAAACCAGTAGCTGATATGGCTTTATAGATAATAGCTTTACAGATTGTTGTCTTCTACATAATTCCTCTTTGGCTAAGAATTGCATCCTCCTTAACTTCCTGAGAGAATCTGCCATCATCTGTGTCAGAGACCGAAACTGCATGATGCAGTTGACAGTCACTTGGGAACTATTAGCATAAACCTCTGTTTTTCTGTCCTTTATTTTTGTAATACTCACTGACTGGAAAAATGAATAAACATGTAAGTGTACACTAGAACTTGGAAAATCCAGAACTTTCACAGAACAGTCATGTGGACAATCACTTGTTCTCCGTTTCTAAACTTTGCAGTGGTCTGTGAGAGAAAAAAGACCCCCTTCTGGCAACCCCCAAAGATGAACAAGTTAGAAAAATAGTTGCACTTGGGTACTTCATTTCCTGACATCAAAGCTTCTTGAGAGAGAAATGTGCTATCATGATGGCATTATTCCTTTTTCCTTCCTGTAAAAGCTGTGCCAGATGTTCAGCACTCATTTGCACATTTACAATTCTGATTCATTCAGGAAGGCTGGGGAACAGTTGCCTAGGGTTCCTGTCATCCTGAAGTCAGAGGTAGCATTTTTATTGGGATAATCTGGACCAGCAGTGGCCACCCCATACGTGGGTATTCACTGGAGGAAAGGATAAAAAGCAGGAGGAAATTGTCATTGAACCCAATGCACTAAAGTAGGCTGTACCTAACGCCGCTTTAATCATTGAGGTGGCAGCTGTGCTACCTGCTCATCTGGGAGCCCTGACCCATTTTGGTACCAAAAGTTCTTGTTACTCCATCCTGAGAAGTTCTAACATCTTTTTTTGCTTCCAGCGGGCCTTTGAAATAGTTATGTGAAGGGTGTGCACATACAAATTTGGCAGAAGAAAAAGGAGGGAGCTCTAAAAGTAGAAAAAAAATACATTCCTTTGTTTCACAGAATTTTAAGCTTTCCAGAGATCCAGTGGAGCTGAGGAAAACTGTGACAGCTTGGCAGCACCGTAGCCAGTGTGCCTGTGGCTCTACTGCTGCCAGTGCAGCAGGACAGGGTGAGCCAGCATCTGCTGGGATGCTGGAACAGCTGTGGGATGAGCACCCTCCCCTGTCCTGCTCCAGGACCCCTCTTCCACCAGCTCTCTCTACACAGCGTGTGGGGCTGATAGCTGAGACTGCTAACCTGCTTCCTCCATCAGCTGGCTTCTGTGGAGCAATCACAAGCAGCCTGTACTGAAATCCTACTGATATAGAAGAGGTGGGCAAATGTAGGCTTTCTTTAAAATACAGATTAGCAATACACACTTGAAACGCACAATTCCTTTATTTTTTTCTTTCTATGAGTGGAAAATCAAGTGCTCTGAATTTGGGAAATGCCAGATATTTGTCTGTCTAGCCAGCTTAAATTTAGTGTTGTGTTTGTGTGCTCTGGTATGATCTTCAATTGCCTTCACTGTGAACTCTGTCTTCCCAGGGGCCCTGATTAAGTTCAGTCTGGTTACAAAATCAACACGTTGAAATTAGGAAGTATGAAACTTGGGCTTTCCCAAGTATCCTTAGTTCTGCAACTTCTCCATTTTGTTCCTAGCCTCAAGAAAAAATGCCAAATTTAAGGCTGTTGGGTCAAATGGAAACGTACAATTTCCTAATTTCTGAAAGTTGGATTTTGCAAATGCTGCAATCTATTCATGCTCTTTTTTTGTTTTTTTTTGTTTTTTTTTTTTTTTTTTTTGGAAGGTAATAAACAATGTAGAAGAATTCCTTTGTATACCAAAATCTTAAAGCATCAGCAATGTGAACAGATCGTGGGTTACCAATGCAACATTACTGCACTAGGGTGTCAGTTCATCCATTCATTTGCACCTGTCATCACTTTCCAAGTAACTGAACCAACGGCTGTTACAAACTTCAACTCCAGAACCCAAAACAACTCATGAAGTCTCAGAAAACATCTTCAGACCGAATGAAGTCTATGCATTACAGACACTTGTAAATTATTATTATTATTTTGAGTCTTGCAGCAGGCTGCTGAGCTGAGGCTTGGCACCTTGCTTTTGCTCTGGTTAGTGACCAGCTGATGAGATCTGTACATTCAGTGTTTTGTTTATTTACAGGGTAGGCTTTTATTACAGACTCTCCCATTTCTTCATGTGAATGCCTAAGGTGAATCTAATAATAATACCATACAAGTTCTCAGCTCTAATTTAATTCCTTTTTCTGCAAAGAATCATTTACTGACTTGTTTGTATTGCAGTGCCAGCAGAAGTGAAGAAATGCAGTTGAATTGTTAAGACAGAGTCCTTCCCAAGGGGCTGTTCTACATCATAACACACTGACTAAATATGATGAAGTTTTCTGCATCAACAGTACTGTGCTGCATCTGAGTGTGTTGACCCCTCACAAAGAGTAGAAGCTTTTCTCTGCAAGTGCCCAAAGGCATGTGAGTTCCTGTTGTTTGTATCCATAAACTAAAAGTGGTTGAAAGTGACTTGAGTTTTGAGAAGATATCACTGTGAGATTATTTTGTTATCTCAAACAGAATGGCAATTGATGTCATTTTTGGACTAAATGTGACTAAGCACCATTTTGAGTATCAAAGAAACAGCCTAGCACCTGCATGGGGAAAATTGTTAGGAGTGGTTTGTATCCTCAGCTGCTTTATTTGTTGCTTTGGATTTGTTTCAGCAAAATGAGTGTAGTACTTTGTTATCTTGGGGATACATCCAATCCTGAGATTGGTTGCAGAACACACAAAGCACACAGGCTATTGTACTTCTCTAGTGTAAAAGGATGAGGCTTGACCCAGATTCTTGCTTCATGCTTCAGAGCAGCTCTTGCAGGAGAAGAAGCACTGCGTCCAGTCTCTGTAATAGGTACCACATGCATAAAGCCTCTGTAAGACTTATTACTAACCCAGCATTTAAAGTGAAGTTTGCTCTGAAGAGAAATTCCCTTGGGAAGGGCAGGTGGGAAGCCTGCAACACCTCCTTCTACGTAATTTGGGGAAATAAAACCTTTTAATAGTCAGTCCAGCTTCACAGCTGGCTGATTTCACAGACTGTCAAGGATGGGTTGATGGGCTCAACCTTGAACACACAGCCCTTCCTTGTCAGTTTTATTATGTTTTGCTGTTACTTTCAGGTTTCCCTTGGCTAGAACAAAATGAGCTGAAGAAACTGATTATGTATTAAGGTGTCTTTCACTGTTACAGAGAACTCCTATAAAAATTCCTCAGTGACTCCACTTCCTTGAACACCTGTCAGCAGATTACCCAGTGGAATGAGAGTCCAATAGGACTGGGAGGTTTAGATAAATTCCATGACAAGAAGGTCTGAGTTAACAAAATTAAAAACATTCCTGATATTTTTCCCCAGACTTGCATATTCTTCCTCTTGCAATCCACAGGGAGAGGCGTGTGATACAGAAAAGGGAATTTGGCTCCAAGGTAAATTTCTCAAGAAATCTTTCTTGAAAATTAAGATGTCTGCGGTATTTTTTTGTAATTATCTTCAATAAAGACTGTAGTTCTTCTTTTCATCTTGATACTCTTCCAGCCTCTCAAGCTTAGATGTTAAACAAAGAAAAAAAAAGAGTCAACTGATTCAGACCCAGCACAGCACCTGGCTCTAAAAGTGCCCGTCCTGATCCCTCATACCGTGTGTCCAACAGCTTCTCTTGCACAGCTACCTCTTTGATTTGCAGCTTTGTGTGTCTTTGTTGGTTTGTTTGTGCTTTTATGTTTTTGTGTGTTTGTTAGCTTTTATTTTGTCTCCATGTGTGAAAATATTACGGGTTCTTTTGTAAATTTATTCAAAGTGGTTTTCCAGACATACAGCTAACTTGTGGTAATGTTAGCCTTGCAGGCCAAACATGTGAAAAAGATTGTTCCAGTAAGGTCTCCATAAGTTGATCAAAGCCTGCTGAAATTGAACATGTAGAGCTGCTTGGTTAGTGACTGAACTGGAGAAAACTCTCAAAGAAGACTGTCATTCCAATATATGAACAACTGTAATATCTCTTCTTAGGAAGAAAATATAAAATAAGTTTCATCATGCCATTTCATCATTCACATATATCGTGTTTTTTTTCCATGATATACAGCTATTTTACACTAAAAATGGGCCCCTTAGGAAGAATTTATGGAATGAGATTGAAGCACCAGGACTGACAGATGCATTGTGAAGAGGAAGGCCGAGGGAAGTAAGACTTATGCAGTCACTTCACTACATTTCACTGAGGGTGTAAATATGAAAACCACCTGAGTGGTTTATTAAAATCTAGCACTTTCATTGGCTAGAAGTGTTATTATTCTGCCATTTCTATAGATAAAATGGACCACATGGGGAAAAAGGAAACAAAATTGTTGTCAAGATGTAGTTTTAATGGATGTTGTTGAAAGTGGGATTTTTGTTTTGGATACGACTGCTGTTGTTTATGAGTACCTACCGCTCAATTCAATAGAAGAGAAAAAAGTTGGTAGGCTTGCTTGTCCAAAACCTCCCTCCTTGATTTCCACACACATATGCAGTTGGCCTCCAGCTAAGTCTGTTGGACATGGCAGTTTCTTGGAATATTTGATGTGGGTTTGTGGTAACTGCAGTAGAGAATTTAATTAAGAGGCATGAACTCTACAAATGGGTTCAAGATGCCTACTGATCTCTCTCTTTTATTGGCTTCTTTTCACTTTTGTATCAAATTCTCTCTATTTCTTGCAAGGCATATAATTACAGTGTTAAAATATTAGGAATTATTTTGTCACTATTTGTTTTGAACCCATCAGTTTCATCATGAAGCAATATTGTGCATCTGTTATGCCTAACTACTTACAGAAGTCTTACACAATTTTTGTAGCTACTGTAGAAAGAATCAATATTTTGTTACATTAGATATACCATCAGTACTGCAACTATAATGAAGTTTCTGCTCTTCCTTTATTATACTATAGCACTTTAAAATTTGTGTTAGCAAGTTGCTCTGTGTCTCAGAAGTTAATAGGTTCAGCCTTCAAGTCAGCCTCTGCCTGTATCACTGGATCATACAGGCACAATTCTCTTAGCTTTCTTTAGATAAATACTTTGACAAAATAGATCCCATCTTGTGAACGTGTTAATGAGGGAAGGTGCAATTTCTCCTGCTGAAAGGCTGGATTAGAGCTGTAGCCTCAGCAGAAGTTGTTGTGATCTACAGAAAGGTCATTCAGTTTCTGTCACAGATTAGTCTGCTTCCAATAACTTTAATATATATTAGTTTTTCCACTTATATCTGTATAAGCAAGTAGAAGGAAGACTTACTGTGTTATCAAACCAGTCTCCGTTAGAGGGTAGAAAACCTCCATTAGAGAGAGTATAAGAATTTTTGACAGTTAAACTCATCTTCCCTCACCAGAGGATTTGTTCAAAGAGTATATTTCTGCTGTTAGAATATGTTGTTATTGCAAATGATAAATCCCTGAGAGAAAAGTTTGTCATGGAAACACTGACTGCTCCTTAAATGACTATGAAACAGGAATGCTAGGCAATGCTATGAAAAACAAGGGCATATTTTAAAATTAGATCTGTCATTCCCACCTTTATATGGACTTGAGAAAATTAATGGTTCAGTTTCAATCCAGAGGCAAAGCCAGTCATGCTGACTGGACTGCACCAATCACAGACTTGGTCCGAGACGTTAGTTATATTCAACTTTCCAAAGATCTTACAATCTAACTGGTATCAGGCAGACAGGGGAATCATGGAAAGAAAAACAATGCCATAGGATGTGGCACTCATGATTCAGCAGATGACATTCTTCACCCTGAGTCAGTTGTGCAACAACGGGCAGCTTCCCTGCTGGGCTGCCCTCCTGCTCTCCTGCAGATGAGTCCCAGCACCGAGACTCTGAGTGCTGACTTCCGCATGCCATGAAATGCTGGATGACATTTGTCACAAGAACAGCAGCATCTGTCTTGGTTTTCAGTTCTATTACAAAATGGATAATCACCTTGATGTCCTGGCTGCTCTAATTGCCCACGGTTGTTTCTTCTGTGCTTCCTTCCTCTTGCTCTGTCATGCTGCTGGCACAGTTACAATAGCTGCTGCATTTCTAAGGGTGATGAGTTTTGCTTGATGCCCAACGGGATCCAGCTAGATTTCAGTGAGTGGTGAGATGCTTCTGAGCCATTCCTTTTTAGCTTTTTACACTACTGAAACAAACACTGAACTGCCTTTTGTATTTGGAAAGTGGTGGGGTTCATGTAAAAATAGGGACACCATCAGCCTGAGGTGCCTTGGGGACATGTGCTGTGCCAGTTAATAATACATAGCACCACAGGCACCACAGAGCACGAAGTACAATAGGCTGAAGATTCCATTCCCATATACTTGGCTTCAGTCGGTTATTATATTTTATTTCTAGCACATACTTGAAGCACTACCAGCTAATTGTTAGCTGTGTGTATCTAGCTCAGGAACACTCAGCCCGTGGTCATAGAGAATGAGCTATAACTTCACTCCTTTGCAGCTTATTTTTTAAATAAAGAAGCTTTCTGTAACACATATGGAAAAATAAGCATTGCAGTTAATGTAAAGGACCAAAATTTGCTAGGTAATAAAAGCCCAAATAAACATAATTCTGCTAAACTTGAGTTGAATTTTATCTAGAAGGCTGTAATAATAACTGATTTATTTTCAGTGGAAACTACTTAATCAAATGTAAATTTTAGAATGACTCTGAGGCTCAGAAAATATACAACAAATATCTGTTTTCAGTCAGTTTTTATGGTGACATAGTGGAAAAGCTGATAGAACTGTAGCCATTGCCTTGCTATCAAATGCTGCTGTAATTCCAAATTAACATGACTCATGTCATCTGCTTGCTCAGCTGCTTGCTTTGCATTCACTATGATGTGGGAAAATGCTGGATCTTTGGTAAGAATGCTGGTTCTTCAGTTCGTTATTCTTCTAATCAAAACGTAGCAGAAAATATTCTTTTACTCCTTGTTAAAGACTCGATCTTGGTAAGTGCTGAGTGTCTTTTTGCTTGGTTCTGTTGGTCTCTGAGAGCACTCAGAGACTCAGAAGACACACTGGCACCTACAGAACCATGCCCTTAATCAATCAGTGTGGTGCTTGGGTTTCAGTTGGCAAAAATTTGTGCAAACTATTGCCTTTTACTGTATTATACGTTCCAAGCAAAATGGTTTTGCGAGCCTTGAAGCTTGCTTTGAGCTTCAAATTCAAGTGTGTCTGAAACCTTAATGTAAAAATTCCTCAAGGTATCACATGTCTTGACTTTCATAATGAAAGCAAACAAACTGTAAATTTCCTAAAATTTTGATGAAAGAAAACTATGCAGTATCATTATGTTTGCAATTCAGAGCAGATTCAGAAGCTATGTCAATATTAATGGTCCTTTTGATACATGTGCTGTGAGTTAGGAGTCACTTGCTAGACCCCAAACACAGCACACTTCATTTAGACCCTAAAACAAGCAGAATCAATATGGTCACAGTCAGAAATTGTTTCACTCAGTTCTGTTTAGTATGGGGCCAGCATATCTAGCTTTTGCCAGAACTCCCACTAAAGTCAACAGAACATTGAAGCACTCAGCAGCAAGTATCAGCTTACTTCAATTCCTCAGTTATTTTTTGACCATTTACAGATTCTAAGTGCAGGTACCTGTGCATTTATGCAGGTCCTTTTAACCACTTCATCCAAACTGGCAACTTATCTTGTCACACCTATGAGGCAGCTGTCTAGGTATGCCATTTGTGCAAAGATTAAAAGGGATGCAGATACATCTTAAGGCAAGAACTTCAGCCTTAAGAATGTCTGAAGAAATGCTGCATTTTAAAATGGACCAGGAGTTCCCATTTGAGGTGTGTTTATCCAGAGCTGAGGACTGCCTGCATAGCAGAACTGATTCCTGTTATCTTTTTATAGTTTACTATAAACCCAAATATACATTATATCCCTACATTATGCATGACTGT
The DNA here is from genome assembly GCA_013399175.1 of Odontophorus gujanensis. Lineage (NCBI taxonomy): Eukaryota > Metazoa > Chordata > Aves > Galliformes > Odontophoridae > Odontophorus > Odontophorus gujanensis. The sequence continues at coordinate 233,050 of VXAB01000283.1, forward strand.
GCTTTTACCTTGAGATATAGATCCATATTGCCAGATGAGCTAATATAAGCTTCGGTTATCACAGCTCATTAGTAACCAACAGGACTCAAGCTGCTTCCTTTTCCTTGCTGCTATTCCTTTGTCCTTTCCAAAAACTTCTCTCTTGCACAAAAAGGCATGGAAGTTCCCTCTCAACTTGGACAGGAGCATTTCAGACCTACAAGTTGTATGTCCATAGTCTGAGGGTGCATCCTGTTATCCCACAGGGCTTCATACCATGCACGGATGACTTCAATCCAAAGAACACAATTCAGGTGTCACTTCTAAGGGTGACCACTACTGTTAGGCTAAACTGAGCTTAGATAATATAATAACGAAGTCAAGTTATTCTCCCATGTTCTTCAAAGTGTTACTGAAATATCAGTGAGACTTCATGCTTTTGTGCTCTTCAGCACCTGTGAAAACCAGACCACAGCTCTTTTTGTGCATTTATTAATGCTGAAGCAAAATTGAGACACTTCAACAGCAACCTCCAAGTAAGGAACAAACACAGAGAATGGTGTATGCCAGGGCCTCATCTACAGGTTGCATATTAAACAGTTCCTAAATGAAAAGGTGGCTTACTGTGCTATAAAATTAAGTCATCATTTTGAGACCTCCAGCCCACCGGAACGAGGGGACAGGATGGAGTATGCCTTTTCCAGTATTCTCCACCCACTGACCTAGAGCATGAAACCCACAGAGTTCTTGGAACTGCAAACAGTGTTTGAATTCAGACTAAAACTGGAAAACAGAAACAGGACTTTTCTTTTTTTCTTCTTCTTCTCCTTTTTTTTTTTTTTAATTTTTTTGAGTCACATCAGTCAATGCTATTTACAAAATTGGTTTATGGAGACCACAGGTGGACACTCTGACTCATTACACATGAATACTAAATATATCCAAGATGATCTTGGAAAATCCCATAAAGAAAGAGGGAATAGCCATCTAATTTTTATATTTATAACCTTGGGTTTTGGATGCCAGTAATGGAAATTATATTGTTTTCACAAAAAGCAGGTGAGGGACAGTAAGGGACTGAATGATTGCCAGGCTGCATGTGGCTGGAAGGAGAAGGCTCTAAGCTAGACACGGAGGAAGGTTTGTCATGCTGTAGTAGTTTGCCATTCACACTTGTGGCAGGCTGTGGTGAGGTTAGCAATGCATTCCACAATTGTCAAGAGTTAAGCAAATGTTGTCTTTTAGCCAGACTGAAAAGCACACCTGCCCATGAAACTGGCATAAAATTCAGTACTGTCCAAGTCCTACCAAGTCCTACATGGAGAATTTGAGTAGTACTTTCAGCCTCATATCCTGCCACACATTTCAGTCTCTCTGATCTTGAAAACCAGGGAGGTCCAAGGTCTGTAATATATACAGGGAAGCAGATAATGGATCCCTTTATGTTTGTCATCGCTGACTTCTGTTTTGATAGATGTTTTAGTCCCAAGGCTTCTCTTATTCTCACTGCTGGAGTAGAGCTATTGCTGGACTTCCTACTACCCGTAGGCTGGCTTTGAGAAATGCAACAGGGTGAAACTGAAATAAGACATAGCTTTTCTAGGCTGAAAGCTGACTTTTTACGTCAGCTGAGAAGCAGTGTATGTAAGGAGGAACAAACTGAGGAATGAGTTCATTATTCTAACCTACCCAGTGTCTTGAATGACCACTAAAGTAAATAAACTAGATGCCAAAATGCATTTTTTTTTACTTATAGATCACCCAAAAGTATATTGTTGGTTTATGATATTTCTTATTACCAAGATCCTCAGCCAAATTCTTTATAGACATTGCAGAGCAGTTCCTCGCTACTCCAGTTTTCAAAACAGCCACAAGAACGAATTTTTCAATCACTGCTGCCTTGCTGAAAGTAGTGATGAGTGGGTGGCCACAAACATGAACACAAACTCAAATTAGCTAGTTGTAATTTTTATATTCAAAGCCATATAGCAGATAAAAATCAGTGGTCTTCCTACTGAGATCTGCTAATTTGGCTCAGCTAGCTGATCCTTTAGCAAATTGGACACATCTTCAGAGAAGTCACTCTGCTGATATCCTGAATGACTAAATTTAGGAGATGGAGATGGAAATACCCAACCAGCCTATCTGGCTTGCTGTAACCAGTTTCTAATGAGCCCTGCATTTGTTCTGTGCCTCTGGAATGCTCCTTGCAGTCTGCAACTACAGTACTTTTGCTGAAAAATTCTGCTTCCTGACCTCTTTTCAAAAGAGTTAATTCTTCAGCGTTTTATGCTTGTTTTTCATCCACTTGCACTATCTACTTCAATTGGCTTAAAATAAATTAAAATATTTTTTGAAATACTTGGGATGTTGTTGTTGTTGTCTGTTGAATTTAATTCATCACCAGACACAAACAGCACAGCACAAATGGAAAAGTTTATTGCAAAACCAGAGGAATGGCAAAGCAGTATCCTTTTTTTTTTCCCCCTAGAAGAATGAGCTTCTTTGTTTCAGCCTTAGGCCCAGCAACTCCTAGGAGCCCTCTGTCTGCAAATCTTATTTCTGCATTGATCATCATAGTCACATGAAATTATTTAATAAGTATTTTATTGCCAAGGTCACATGAAATTAGTTAACAAAAACTTAAAAGTGAATTTGCCAGCTCATCTCTCATTGAAACACTCTTTTGGCTAAAAGAACCTGTTGAATTGTAAGAATGAGTAGCATTGGGCATTTTCCCAATAATAAGATAGAAATAACAGGGAAGAATGCTTGGCTATGTTGTAGAGTAAATTAACAATGCATCTTTGAATTTTATATGTTTATATTCTTAGGCAATTAATAATGATTTAGATCTGCGGCTAGTTTTAAGTTACTCTGTGCAGGAAAACCATATAGGTGGCCTCCAGCCTTCTGTTAAGCCTTTCTAAGACCCCTCAACAGAAGTAAAGGGAAATGTAAGTCTTTTTATGGAGGAAAGTGGAAAGAAAACTTTCAGGGGGTGAAGGATAATTTTGTTAGCCCATGCTTCATTTGAAGCTTTGCAATGGGTCTTCATTTCAATCCGCCTCCATTCTGGGCAGACTTTGGTCTGTATCACAAAGAAGCAGCACTACCAAAGATTCACTTGCTTTCACGAGGTAAAAGATCAAAAGAACAAAAAAACTTGAGTGTTTTCATACTGAAAAACTGAGAGCTAAGCTCTGCTTCAGAAGAGGAGTTCCCTAACTGCCGTATTGCCAATTGTAGGTCACCTCACAGCTGTCTCTTTGGTATCATGGAATTCGGGTTGCACAGCATCCCTGTGTCAACAAGAAGGAAAATGTACTGCATACTCACTGTGTTCCATGGCTCCATGGCTACGTGTTCTCCTGCAAAGCAAGAGCCATGGATTCAGGCTCTACCAACCTACAGAAGGACCACAAGTCAACTCTTCTACTTGGGCAAGAAAATCTTTAGGTTGCTGCACAGCTCACTTCTTCCTGCTGTCCTTAACTGAGGGTAGCTGTGACTGCAGATCTCAGTGCACTCCACTTGTGTTGTGAGCATACCTAGTGAATCCAGACATTTATGGCTGCAGTTGTCTTTTTTTATGGATCCCAAACAGCATTTGGCAGGAGAAGGGCTTCTGAATGCTGATCTCAGCTGAAATAGTGAGTTTTGTGTGCAAAAGCAGTAACTGTAGTTGCCCAGCCAATTACAGGTGTGTGTATGGATTAAATACTGATTTCCTGGATCACTAGGATTCAGAATCACACATTTTGTTCCATTTTAGGTATTAAAGGAGCTCTTCTTCATTATTGCAAAGTGGTTTGTTACTGAACGTGTTCTTAGACATTAAAAAAAAAAAAAGCAGAACTATTTTACAGGCCTTCTGAGACCCAGAGTTCATCTAAGTGAGTAAGAAACACTTTGTATTTCAATAAAAAAGAACTGAGGCCTTTTCAAGAGGTTATTGTGCCTGTTCATGTCTTAAAGGCAGTTGCTCTTTCACTACCCTGACTGCCCTGCATCCTTCAACTGAGACCACACTGTGTGCCAGTTAAATTATTGAAAATAAAAAGTAGATTCTTTAGCAGTCATTGTAAAGTTGGACTCTACAAAGTGTTTTAAACAAAGTTGAGACACCACAAAACTTCAGTTCAGTACGAATTGTTCTCTGTGCTACTTCAGCTAAGGAAAAACACACAAAGTATTTCCTTTGCTGAACACAAACATTCTTCTCACATGTGCTGTGAGAGTTTTGGGTTTATATCAAAGGCTTTACTTTTTAAACCGTGATAATTTCTTGCTAGACACAGTGTATGTGAGCTCGTGTATATGTTTATGATTTTAAAATAAATATATTACACTTTCAATCCCCTAAAATTTACCACAACTGTGTTCTACTTTTATTCATTTAACTCCATTCTAACAAGGCTAACCAGAAGTCTTTCTTGATCATATAAGAACCTGAATAGAGTTCTCCTTTGCCTAATTTAATTAAATCGGATAGGGTAACATTTGAATTTGTTAGTTTGGTTGGCTTTTCCCACTAGCAAGAAAAGAGTTTTTTGATGATTCAACACCTCCTTAATTTGTGCAAAGTTATTCTGAGATGATGCAGATCCAAACCTTTGAGTCCTTGTCCTATGATATTAGCCACTGTATCACATAGGAGGGAAAGCAGAATGTGTTAACAGTTTTTCTGACAAAAGGAGAGCCTGAGAGCATCCCAGGATCAACCAGTATCTGTTGACTCTATTATGACCAATAACATAGACAAGAGAGGACTTGTAATATACCTCTTGCTTTCCTGCTCCTGTAAGCAATGTTTTAACCACAGAAGTGAGAGAAGAAAGGGAAAGGATGTGCTTGGGTATGAGAACCTTGGGTTTGTGAACCTTGGGTTTGTGAACCTCTGTTTACAGCAGAGCATTTTAGGTAATTCTCTTTGTGAATCAAACTACCAGTAACCGGAAACCATTTCCTCTGACTTAAGAGACGCATTGCTCCTACAGGAGAAAACTCCAGCCACGAGGAAGTCCGTGGCTGCCATCCTGCAGTGCACTCATTATAAACAACAAATGTGTCAAGGAGTTGCTGCTGTGAAAATCCCCATGCAACTGCTGCGATGATTAATCTTCCCAAGAAGTGCTCCATGTCCATGGGAGTGTGTCATGGTGCCAGTGTCTGAACGAAGGGGATGGCAGTGTAAGGCTTTGGGCAGGCAGCCACGCTCCAGACACCGGCATGGCCTAGGCCGCACCACACAGAGGCAGGGTATGGCTGAGCAGAGCACTGCCTCTGTGGTCCTGCAGGGCATACGGCTGCTAGGCCGGGCCTCATCACTGTCTCCAAAGGCAAAATGTGCTCAGCAGCATTAAGAATATAGAGCAAGCCGGGAGCTGCTTGCTGCCTTGCTGTTTTGTATGAGCATGTAGTTCCCACAGAGGCTGGAATGACACCCTCCTCTCTTCTCTCTGCCACTGGTCCCAAGCCATCAAGTGGGAAAAGGAACTGCTACTGAAAACCAAAGAGAGTGTGCATGGAACTCATGTGTGCTGACTTCCAAAAATTCCTGTCTCTCAAATCTGAGCTCCAGAACTAAGATGAAGCTAGCATAGCAGAGAGACCAAAACCAGAGGCTAAAGGCGAGAAAACAAAGTGATCAGATCTGCAGTGTCTGTTGTGTCCTGCTGTCTCCATGAGGTGGCTATTAAATATCACTACGCTCAAATCCCCAGGGCCTGATTAACCTTTTCCAGAATACACAGTTATCTCATAAGTGAAATATGATAACATAATGCTTTTCATTCTCACAGAATTCAACACTAGTTTCCTATGTGTATTATACAACACTAGTTAGTTACTCAAGATTATTGATTACATTAGGGAAATGCTACACCTTTCTTTTAATCTATTCCAAAGCAAGAGCTTTTTGTATCTTTGCATGAGCTGTAGTCCACAATGAATAACAGCTTATGCATCTCATCAATTTCTTTTTACTTCCTTATATTTTAATAAAATGCAATGGAAATTCGATACACTGATCCATATTGTATTCTGACTTCTACCCACGTAACTTTTCAGAGCTGTCAGATCTCATTTGCAAGCTTCCCTTCTCCCATCATCAGAAAATTATGTCAGTATTCCCAACCACCTGCTGCCTCCTCTTGACACTTTACCTAAATATCAGAGAAAACCCACATAAAGTACTAACCAAAGCATGAACCATTATAACAACTGTTGGGCCTGGAAACAGTGCAGTTTGCAAAACATGTTTTTCTTATTATAATTTATGTGAATAGCCTCAAAGCAAAAAGGCTAGATGTGCTCAGTGATCTCACACACAAACTATTACCTCTAAAATATAAATACTGAAGGAACTTTGGAAATGGGTTGTTTCCCTTGGGAATTGGAAAGAACAGAATCATAAATAAGTCTGAATACAAGACTACAATTTTCCCATAAGAAATACATTAGTAAATTGTAAAAACTGAGAACTATCTGAACTGATACCTGAGTTGATGAAAAAAAAAAAATTACCAACAAATTGGAAAAAAACACCCAAATTCTTACAATGGAATGAAATGCATCATTTCTATTTCATTTTCTCTCTAGTTCCCTGGAATATAATTCTCAGATGTTTTACAATTAAGAGTTTTCAACTAAAAACTTAAAGCTCCATTGAGTTTCTTTACTGGAAAATCCTGTCATCATAGAATCACAGAATCATAGAATCATAGGGGTTGGAAGGGACCTCAAGAGATCATCAAGTCCAACCCCCCTGCCAAAGCAGGTTCCCTACACCAAGTTGCACAGGTAGTCATCCAGAGAAGGAATATCTCCAGAGGAGATTCCACAACCCCCCTGGGCAGCCTGTGCCAGTGCTCCGTCACCCTCACCGTAAAGAAGTTCTTGTGCACATTTGTGCGGAACCTCCTGTGCTGCAGTTTCTGCCCGTTTCCCCTTGTCCTGTCTCCACACACTTCTGAAAAGAGCCTGACCTCACCACTTTGTCCCCCACACCTCAGATATTTATAAACCTGGATCAGGTCCCCTCTCAGTCTTCTTTTCTCAAGGCTAAAGAGACACAGCTCACTTAGCCTTTCCTCATAGGCAAGATCCTCCAGGCCCTTCACTATCTTTGTGGCCCTGTGCTGGACTCTTTCCATCAGTCAAATCTTTGCTCAGAAAAGAAGGCTGTTGTGATTCCAGTGAAAATCCACTGTTTAATGGAATTGAATCCTCAGTTACTGCAAAGTTTAACCTTGGGATATCTTGTTCAATACTTTTCTTGTAGACCACAGAATGGACTGGATAGGAAGGGACCCCAAGGATCATCAAATTCCAGCCCCCCTGCCACAGGCAGGGCACCATCCTCCAGATCTGGTACTAGACCACATTGCCCAGAGCCCCATCCAACCTGGTTGTGAACACCTCCAGGGACGGAGCATCCACAGCCTCTCTGGGCAGCCAGTTCCAGCACCTCACCACTCTCTCTGTAAAGAACTTCCCCTGACATCCAATCTAAACCTTTCCTCACTGAGCTTAAAACCATTCCCCCTTGTTCTATCACTGTCAACTCTTTTAATGAGTTGATGCCCCATCATTTATAATCCCCTTTTAAATACTGGAAGGCTGCAATGAGGTCTCCTTGCAGCCTTCTCTTTTCCAGGCTTAACAAGCCCAGCTCCCTCAGCATGTCTTTGTAGGGGAAGTGTTCCAGCCCTCTGATCATCTTCGTGGCCATCCTCTAGACCCTCTCTAACAGCTCCACATCTTTCCTGTTTTGGGAGCCCCAGACCTGGACGCAGTACTCTGGGTGGGACCTCATGAGGGCAGAGTAGAGAGGGACAATCCCTTCCCTGTCCCTACTGATCACCCTTCTTCTGATGGAGCCCAGGATACCGTTGACCTTCTGGGCTGCAAGCGTACACTTCCGGCTCATGTTCAGTTTTTGTCCACCAGGACCCCCAGGTCCTTCTCCACAGGGTTACTCTCAAGGAGTTCTTCTCCCAGTCCATGTACGTATTTTGGATTACGGTGACCCAAGATGACGAATGCTCACAGTGAAACATTTGATATGGTCCACTCTTAGTATCTTTAATATCAAATTCACTGTTATATGATAAATCTTTGGCAAATATAGAGAACCAGAAAATGGTTACATGATTACTCATCCACTTCTTAGTTGTGGCGACAACTTGCGATGGCTACAGTGACACTGCCAGCCTTTCCTGGACAAAAACACCACCACAGAGGGCAATTAATACTGCCTGTTTATTTTCTGGCACTCAGCAGTACATACTGGGCCACTGAGGAAGAGCCTAAGGCTGCTTTAATCTTGAAGAATTAGCAATAACATGCTGTGGCAGGATTGTAGAGATCGGACTGAATCTACATTAGTTTTATTACGCTCACAAAACACTGAGACCAAATACACGCAAAGATTTTCCTGTGCACTTCTAAATGCCACTTGGATTCCGGTACTAAACATCAGCCTTTATTTTATTTATTGTTATTATTTTATTTTATCATTTTCCTTCCTGAGTTACTTCCCCTGTCCTCAAGGCTGCCCTCAAAATTTCCTGTGATTGAGGAACGTATTTCCTTCTATAGTCCATCTCCAACTATTTGGTAGAAACAGCTCTAAAATATCACAGAACAGGCGGATGGACTGTTCTTGGTGTGACTCCCAGGAATGGAGGTTTGCTTGCCAGTGGCTTTAGTTTGATTGGAAGAGACAGCTGCTATCCTACAGCCAAATGGGAAGATTAAATGATTTGGAGACAGTGAGTTCACTCAGGAGAGAAGGGGTGGAGAAGACTGTGTCTTGGCACAGTGAGTCTCTTTTGTGTTGGGATAGCAAGTGTCTGGACTGGGCTGTGCTGGGAGGTACAGAAATGACTAAAGCAAATGGCCCTTGAAACATAATTTGGAGCAGAGCCTACAGAATGGCTGTGGCGCACTTGAGATAAATCCTAGAAATGGTTGGAAAGGACCTCTGACTGCAACAAGAGGCCATGTCTTACTTTAAATCGCTTGGAAAAGATGAAAAGGCCCAGTAGAAAAATGGACTGGATGTTAAGAGTGACAGCCTACATGACAGCTGGGAAATACAGTACCTGGGACAGGCAGATGATTTGCCATTCAGAGAGAAAAGCACTGTGGTGTGTTTAAGAGCCTCTACCACCCTTGAACTTGCTTCCTGATTCCCCACCAGGGATTGGTGTGATCAGGGGAAAGATTAACATTCCAGATGTGCATCTGGGTTTCTTTGAGCTCATGTGCATTCTGCTGAACAAAGGATACCTTAGAAGATGCTTCCTTGACTTTTCAAAGCATCTCAGAGGCTTAAAGTCAATGTAAATTGATTTTCTAGGGATTACTCCATGTGTGTATTCCCCTATGCTTTCTCAGCTGGCACACTTACCTTCCCACTTTTTTGCAGAGAGCAGACTCCGAACTCAGCCCTGCACTTGGAGCTCCTTCAAAATCTGAGCTTTATTACTCTCTCCATATCTAATCAAGCCTTTCAAACCTGTTCTGCATCTCCTTACCTCCTGTCAGATCTGCTAGGCAAACACTGACAGGGAGACAGAAGAAGAAGCTCCACTGGGAGAGATTTTTGTTTTCTGTTTTCCAAACAAGGCCTCTGGCTAGTATTAGGAGAAAGAGATTTTCTGTGTGTAGGACTTCTTCCTGGTTTGCTGGCAAAAACAAGGGACAGGTTTAAATAGCTCCTGGGTGGATCTCCTTTTGAAACCAACATCCCCAGCTGAAGTTCTCTTGCAGATTTTGTGCTCACCTGATGTGCCCCTAAAACAAAACACATCCTTGCCTCCAAGCTGGAGAATTTACAGGAGATAGGTGAAACTGCATTCAGAGGAGAAAGAACATAGGCTGACTGGGAGGAAACAGCAATACATCCATATGAGCGATAAATAAAAAGCTTTCTCCTGGTAACTCTGCCAAGAGTTTGTTAATTTGGTTTCCTGTCTGCCAGTGTAAACATCGAATAGCAAATGTCCTTTAACCACATGACTTCATCCTTCCCCATCTGCTAACCCTCTCTCCCAGGATGGTGGCAGTGTATATAATAGGCTTAAAGTCTTCAGGTGTGCTTGTGCAGCCTTCCCCTAACCCTTTCGGAAACATTTCTTGGTTCTTTCCCGAGACTGCTATAAAAACCTACTTCAGCATCAGTTGATGGAGAGCTGAAGTTGCCGGAGTTTGTTCAGACTGCGGTTGTTCCCTACAAACGATCCTGAAAAGTTACTGGATACCTCTTGCTGCCAACGGGTAAAATCAGCCTGATCAGACAAAGGTTTATCTAGCCTCTTCTTATAGAATCCTAGTGACAGTGAAGCCAGAGCTTCTCCACGTATTCTCTTCCAGTATTTAACTGTCTTCCAAGCATAATGTGTTTTCTAGAGCCCAGCCCATATCTCTCCTGTCATTTTACTTGACTTCTTATTCTTCTGTGTTCAGTGTGGGTAGAGAACAGCCAGTTTTGCTATTGCCTTTCATTTTTTTGGAAGACATCTTCCCTTCATCTATTTAGACTAAGTCATCCCATTGCTACCAGTCCCTTCTTACCATAAAGCTCTCTTCCATTTGCACATTTCTCTTTTGAGTAGAAAGATAGATACAAAAATGCTCACAGTGTCCCTTGAGGGACTCTGAATAAAAATCTGTAATCTCAGTAATCATCATCTCCTTTATCCATACTAACAAGGAAGGATGAGGTATGGGTTAAAAAAACAGGCCCAAGGCCCAGATAATACAACAGATACAAAACGGAGATGGCAAGTCTCCATTTTGTAGCACCTCACAGCATGGGAAGTGTTTGGGCTATTTTCAGCTCTGAAAGTCCAGTCAACAGATTTCCACAGAGAAGAGGGCAGGAACTCTAAAGTAAATGAGAACACTTGAGTTTGGTACAGCTGGCATACAGTCTCTACCATTTGCTTTCCAGCACTGCACTGTGGTCAAGTGTCAAGGAGAAGTAGGGCTCAGTGCACTCAAAGATACTTATAAGTAGTTGGCATTTCTCATGGTTGGTTCTTTTTGTCTCAGAACTGGCATTCTTGTACAGTGGTAGATAGAATATGTCATCCTCCCAACAGCTCCTTCAAGGGGAGCTCCAGTCAATGTTAACCAAAAAGCATCTTCTAGAATTACTTCACCTATTTTTCTCATCAGCTTGGGTTTTAGTGTAGTGTTCCTTGGCTGCATGTAGAGTGTGAAGCTGGAGAGTCCATAATATTGCCTGTGAGTCACATCTCTAAAGCTGCAGGCTACAGATCCTGTGTATAATTTGTGGAGATAGCGAAGTCTTCTGAAGTTCTTCCCTGTAGCATTATGGTTTTCTTCAGTGACATAAATATAGGTACTTTATATTTCTAGTTAAGACCCTGAAGATGCATGATGTAAAGAATGAAATGCTTTTCAAGCCCAAATATATAAAATACGCCATGCTGCACTTAGCACATCTGTGGAGAAGAAGAAAAACACATCTATGGAGAAGAAAGAACATTTACCAGCAGACTGAGTAAATCAAAATGCCATGATAGTTTTTGGCAAACATTATTTAACCTGCATCATTACTTATATGCATTTTCAATGTAGTACAAGAAATGCAAACTGGTCATATTTCAGTGTAACCCTCTATTAAGGAAATGTTTATAATTTCAACCCAGAGTACACGGGTAACAAGACAGCCTTGTAAGTAAGCTGCATGTATGAGTAATTCACAAGCCTTATACACTATTATACAGACAAGAGAAGATAAAGATCTGTGAAAATTTCCCTTTTAATCTGTGGATTTTCTGTGTGTGTATCTTTCTGCTTACCACCATCAAATATCTTCATGGAATGGAAATTTGAGGTCTGTGTTCTTCCCCAAAGTGGTCCTTATCTGATAGCTTTGCCAGACGCCTATTCCAGCTGAGTCTTTTCAGAGGGATTAAAGAATCACAGAATCATGGAATCACCAAGGGTTGGAAAAGACCTCCAAGGTCATCTAGTCCAACTATCCACCTACCACTAGTATTTCCCCACTAAACCAAGCTCAACAATATCTAAATGTTTCTTGAACACTTGGAGGGACAGTGACTCCACCACCTCCCCTGGGCAGCCCATTCCAGCACCTGACCACTCTTTTGAAGAGGAAATTTTCCTAATATCCAAACTCCCCTAGCTCAACTTGAGGCCATGGTAAGCTTGCTTAGTCAGTGTGGATTTTCTTGGGTAGACATACACAATAGACAAAGTTACACTGCTTTGGTCTGTACAGCAACATTAAGAGTCACAAGCTTTCCTTGTTCTGTTCTGCTTTCTTTTTGTTTCTTCCTGATGAACTTACACTGGGAAAAGACACAGTGATATGCATTAAAATGATCTTTTGATTATGATTTTATATAGGTTGACTCCTGAAGCTCACAAAACTTATTTGCAATATATCTTTACCTTCATTTCGACATTTTAAAATTACTTAGCATAACGTACAGTACTGGCATGAGGAAGAGACAGAGACAGCAACCTGGGCAGGTATTGACCTCTGACTTTCTGTGGGATACCAAAGAGTAGCAAAACCTAATCTATGCTCAGAGGGAAATATCATCTTAACCGAGAAAAGTGACAGAAGATTTTCCTCCCTGAGATCAACTGGAAACCAGAACTGTTCTGCTGCCATTCAGTCCTTTACACAGTTACAACCTGTCCCAAAATAAAGTGCACAGAAATATGTTGAAAACTTATATTTGGTATCAAAGACATTTTTTTATCCTTCCTTTCAAGTCTGACCAAACTCAAACTTTTCAGTTCTATTTTGAGGAAAGGAATATCATATCATTAACAATGTGTTGAGGGTGAAGTTCCTCTTTCAGTGCAATAACATCATGGGTTTACCACCCCACATCAGAACAAAAGCTTATTTTGCAGTATGTTGTCATGACTACAGCCAGAACTATTAAGAAACACCATTATGGGGACAAAGACAGTCACGTTTGGAAAACCTGCATTAAAAAAAAAAACAAACAAAGCAACATATCCTTTGAGTAGCACCTCTTTGGGTAATCCATCTGTAAAATTAATAGATTTCTTTGGTCAGTAAGGTTGTAAAACAGTGACAGAGATGATAGACAGATGTCTTGCAATGAGAAGTGAAGGAGAAACAAACTCTTAAGAATGAGAGTGATTAAACCTTCACAGACTGGCATAGGAAGATCAAAATCATCTTTCTTGAAATTTTCACACCAGTGCTTTGCTGTTACAGTTAGACTACAGCTTGTTGGCAGTAACTAGGTGAAATTCAGTGACTTGTGTTATGCAGAAGACGAAGCTATATGACCTAATGTTCTATTCTGGCATATGAAATGTTTAAATATAACTAGTTATTTAATGCATTTTTCCCATTTCTACATGGCTAAGTAGTTAGTCATGACAGAATTTAGTTATTCCTAGTACAGAAGAGATAGATAAATGTGGGTGATGTTTTCTTAAAGTTTTCAATGGTCTATGCATCTTGATGTGGTTTATTTCATGGTTTTGCACATGAAGGACTTTGCTGTATGTGGGACATGACTGAGCTCATGGTCTGAGGTTATACTGTATTATGCCCAGTTCTTACCAAAAAATAGAAGGCTTCTCTGAGCAGGCTGCAGAAGCCCTTTTCCAGGGAGGTCACTACATAGGGTCTTCTCTTTTAAGGTCATGTGATTTATTGTGAAATTTCAACTGCTCATGGAAACAATAAAGATCAAACTATCAGCTGGACAGTAGGTGCCCATGGAAGGAAGAGGAGGCCAGAGACTGCCCTGATCTTGTGTGTGATCTGAAGCTGCCCTGGACCCTACATAGGTTATGTACGTGGAGTATGCTGGATATGTTTCACACTGCCCAATAGCTACTGAGGACATGTTGGATTTGGTTGCAGTCATTTTATACCTACCCCTGTTCCTTTATGCATGCAAAGGAGACTACTTACTTGAAGGGGAAAAAGGATTCTAGTAATTTGAGTGCACAGTCCTGAACTGACATACTCTTAAACTAAAAGAGGTTCTCCTGTACATCTTACTCAGTGGTATCCATGGATGCCACTTTCTCCAGCAGGGAAGGCACATGGCATGAATCAGTTTCTCTGGAGAAAAAGGTGTCTTCATCATGGGAACAGGTTTCTTTGCTTCAAGCAAGGGAAACAAAACAAGTACCCAGCTGAGCCCCAGCCCACTTCAGCTTATAAAGCTGTCTGGAAAACAGTAACCCCAAACTTTTCTCTTGAATCACCCTTTATTGTTGTGCATTATTACCTTTAAAATTGCCAATATGAGCTTCATTTTCAGTGCTTTTATGTCATTTATTGTGAAAGTAGTTCTGCCCGTTATATGCTTTCTGTTCAGTACAATACGTAAAACAGAGCAGATAAGCATGCAGAAGCCTAAAAATATTATGTTTGAATTTTTAATATACTGTGAGAACACATTCGTCCACAAAACCATAAGAGGGCAGCATTCTCTCTATCATTCATATTGTCTCTCTGCTGGAATATTAAGAGAGACTTTCTTTAGCATTCTTCTCATAAACCACAGAGATGTGTTATATATAATTCAGAGCTTGGTTCGCTGTTCTTTGTAATCAATAGGAATGTTTCCCTTGATTTAAATAGGTGTTGGATGGAGGCTGTAGTTGTTCAAAATGACATCAGGAAGAACTGTCTGCATGATTTAAATCAGAAGATACTGAAAATAAACAGTCAGGAAATAATTTTGGCGATGGTTAACCATTGGAACAAAGTACCAAGAATTCTGGTGTGTTCTCCATTTCTTGATGTCTTTGAATACAGACGAGATGTCTCTTTGGAAAAAGTGGACAAAAGCTGCTGAGTTCAATCCTGAGGTGGCAGGACGGTATTCTGCAATCTCTGTAAAACGGAAACTGACGCTGTATGTATGCAAACAAGAGGAGCAACACATTTTTTACACTGTTAGTAATTAAGCAGTGGAACAACAGTCAAATGGGATGCATTTCCCAATTATCTTCTCTATGTATGATCTGTTTTACACAAGTCATCAGATTTGCTAAGCAAGATGATGCCCCTGTTTATGAGCCCATTAATCTGGTAGTTCCTCCTAGCTGTTTGAAGCCAATGTAACACTTTTTGTGCAAAATATTATGGCTGTCAACTGGTGCTTTGAGCAATGTGCAGTACATTACTGTAGTAACTGATAGGGTTTTTTTAAAACTTTTTTTTTTTTTTGCAAGATTAGAACACCTTAAAATGGGAGATGTTTTGAAGACAGGAAACAGAACTGTTTACCTCTAAATCATTGCTTCAGATAACACTTAGGTCACAAGAAACTGCAGCTTTTTAGCCAGATGTGTATTTAGACTTCTCAGTGTCAGTCCAATGTAGAGTGGCAAGTGCTAATTAGCATTCTTGCTTGCAATGTCAGCAGACAGGAGTACTTAATGAGCATGGAAACCAAGCTATTCTTTCTACACTGCTTGACATGGTGACCCAACTCTGACCTCAGAGGGTTTGTGATGAAATTTTATTCTCTTGTTTGTTTACTTCATCCTCTACTGGTGAGGGAAATTCCTGTGCGTCTTCATTCCCTGTACTTCAGTTATCTCAACCCCCTAAAATGATGCACAAAGTTTACACTGTGAATACCCTTAGGGGAACAAACTGTGGTTCCACAGAAAAGTCATTAGGACAAATGCAATGGTAGGCAGATGTACACGATTCTGTACGAGTGACATACCCAAAGCAACCATCCACCACGTGAAAAAGCAAAGGCTCTCCAGAAAAGATGCCTGCAAAAGAAAAAAAGAAAAAAAAAGTTATTTAATGAGAAACACATCTACTGTTACATTTAGTTTTCATTTTATTTCATGGTTATGGCACTTCTTAAAATGGCTTCTCATTCTTACACAGGAAAGAGTTTGTGTTTATCTGTGTTTTTTAGTTAGGACAATTACAAAGAGCATTAATTTTATAGTTTTAAAGACTACTAAAGAATGTAAGCATTTTTTAGCTTGAAATATTTTCACATTGTTACCATAACAAAGAAAAATGTGAGGTATTACTTAATTTCCCGTAACTTGCAGCATAAAAATAAATTCAATAACAAACGAGCTTTGCCAAGATGGCTGTATATTTTTTTGAGGAATAATGTCTCTGGTGCAAGCTAGCCCACATTTTACATAGGGTTTGAATCAGCACTTTTTCACGTGGATCTTAGGAGCTTTTTCTCTGTTTTTCAATTCAATGCTGAAGCTTCAGTTCAGAAAGGTACTTCATACCGTGAGTAACTTTATCCAAGTCAAAGGGCCTACTCATACACTTGGAGCAGAGCTGGGAAACAGGGCTTTAGATACAGTGAAACTAACCGGTGTCTGTGGGACCACCACATTATTCGAGTTTCAATTAAGTTTTGATGCCTAAGATAGTGCCTGCCACTCTTAACTGACATGTGGGATGCTGCTGCTGTGTGCTTGACCATACTATTTATTTGGGTGATATTCAAGAAGCCATAGCCCTGTTGTGAGTAGTATAAAACAGAAGTGTAAAATAGAAATAGTCTAGAGAGTTCCCAAAAGAAGTTACATAACACACAAGAGAAATGGAAGAGGAAGTAGCATAAAACAACAGCATAGCTTCATGCTTCTTCGTATCTGGAAGGAAGATGAGGTAAGATTGGGAGGAATGAGGTGGCATGCTGCAGGGCTGCTTGAAAATGTGGGGACTGATGGAAAGGACAAAACCACTGTTGAAGAGTGGAAATCCACTGAAGGATGTGCAGAGGCCCTTGACCTGGGTTCTGCTCTGAACAACCAGATTCCCTCTCTGCTGGCTGAACTCAGTCCCTACCCAGAGGCAGGGAGAGGAGACACTGGGAGATAACGATCTCTGGCTTTGCTGCTGCTGGGGTGGCTGATAAATCTTCTCCATCCCTCTGGACAGAATGCTTGGCATAAGTTTGCTTTCCTTCTTTCTGTGCAGTCCATAGATTTTGATTCATTTTACAGTCAGCTGATATATTCAACGGGGATCTTGTTTAGCTAAATAAGCTACAAAGCAAAACACCAAGGAGTATATTGCAGTGAAATAAAATATAGTCTTTAATTGACACGGTAGTTTTGAATAAATCTTTCCATTGTCACAGTCAGTGCAGTAAATGCCAAGGTCTGTCAGCACCATTTCTTCGTTACCTCCCCAAGGTAATTATATAGCTCTTCTCACTGCATCCAATTCAAACTATTAATCTGTTAACAATCCCAGCTTATGGCATTTTACCCAAACTTAATAATAAAAATTCTTACACAAAAAAAAGCAAAAAATAGATGTCAGGCTTGATCTTGCAAGAAGCTCAGATCCCATCTCTGCTTGTTGAGCCAAAATAACTTGGACATCACTTGAAATGTCTTGCTGGGAGCTTGCAGAGAGGTGGTGCCACAGCAGAGATCCAAAGTCAGCTCTTTCAAGAGCAGTACACTGGGCCAGCCATTCTTTTGTGGAGAAGTGGCCTTGGGGAAGTAATGTGCAGTTTCTTCTTTCTCCTTTTATGCCCATGTTCCCAGTCCCCAAACAGCTCCAGGCCCCAGAGGCACGAGGCCGGCCATTCAGTGTAGTAAAACATTTGCTAACAGCCCAAGCCACCCACATGTGAGGTTTATAAATAGTAAATATGGGGCATTTAGTCATGGAACTGTGATGCTTTTCATCTCTGTGCAACTTCAAGCTCTGCTTGTGAGAAGAAACAGCAGCCACTTTGTCGTCAGCGTTGATGAAGTCTGTGCAGAAGAGAGGCATCCAATGTGTGTACTGAAATTTTACGTCTTTCCTTTATGTTGTTACCTAAGTGTATCTTTCCTCTGGTTGAACATGTAAAATCATTTCAGGGGTGGAATGGGTGGAAAAAGTAATCCACAAGTCTATCAATACCTAAGGAGCAGGAGGCAAAGGGACGAGGCCAGACTCTCCTCAGCAGTGTGTGGTGATACGATGTAGGGAAATGGCCACAAACTGAGGCATAGGAAGTTCCGCACAAATGTGTGTAAGAACTTCACAGTGCAGTGATGGAGCACTGGCACAGGCTGCACAGAGAGGTGGTGGAGTTTCCTTCTCTGGAGACGTTCAAGACCCACCTGGACGCCTACCTGTGCAACCTGGGCTAGGGAGCTGCTTTGGCAGGGGGGTTGGACTCGATGATCTCTAGAGGTCCCTTCCAACCCCTACGATTCTATGTTTCTGTGATTAAATGAGAAATATGAGGTTGAGGGAGAAGAAAAGGGGATGTCACTGAATGCAGTCTTCTGCTATCACAAGCCACACATCCTGTGATCCTTTTTTTCTACTGAGTTGAAATGTTCTGATACCAGTTTGGCCTACAACTGTGTTCTGTGTACCTCAGTAGCATCTCTGGGTTGTAGGTCAGACCACGATCAGGTCTCCGAAACTAGAAACATAAAGAATGGCTCTTTGTGGAACTTCATGTAGGATGGGTTTGGGCTTCCAGAACTGATATTATCTTTGGGAAAAAGAAGAAGATTTTTTTTTTTATTATTTTCAGAGAGGGTCCTTTCTCTTCTCCTGCAAGAAAGAGCCAAAATTCACCCTGGTACCCCACCTACTCCAATTCACTTTTCTTAAGATGCTAACTGTGAAAAAAAATCCCACTGTACTTAACAAGAGGTATTCAGGCATGTCCTATAAGAATGTATGGTTCTCCTGCAAAATCTCCCCTAAACAGCCCTTAAAATTTATTTGTGATAGTCTTTATGTATTTATTTATTTATTTACTAACTGCTATATGTCAAGGAGAGAATTTTGCACTAAATTCTAACAGCTCAAAATGTGTATGAAAAAATAATCATTTTCCATTAAATGGTAAAGGACTTTTCTCCACGAAGATATAAGCAAGCCCAACAGGAACTGGTAGTTATGCTGCAGAAGGCTTAGAGAGCTTGGGGGAGGGTGCTAAAGTGCATTAGTATTCACTCCACATTCTTGCCTGCTGTTCCACATGCACTGTTTCGTGCCTCCATAAACTGCTGTGGATGCAGATCAAAATTATTTAAAAGAATTTACAGGAAAAAAAAAATAGAGCAGCCATTTCTATGTATTTCCACACTGCTTTCATTTTCATTGACGTTCACTGTTAGCCTTTTTATAGTGATATGAAAAAAAGATGGCAGAAGCAGAAGGGAAAGGCTTTCTCTGATAAGAAATGCTTTTACATTTTAGGCAGAAGTTCTCACAACAAATCAGAGTACTGTTAGCTTTCCTTGCACAGTCCACATCAACAATTTAAAGCAGCAGCACTAAATTCTTTAGTTGAGAGGGTGCTTTAAAATTATTATTACTCTTTCTTGTTTGCAAAATCTGCTGAAACACAGGAAGTCTGTTCGTCTCTGTTATGTTGATCCTCTTTGATAGGGTGAACACTGGCCTCCCCTCTTTTCATTTTGCAGTTCTCAAGACTCTTGACTCAGAGCCAGCCCAAAAGCAGATCCAGCCAAAGAGCCATGTTCCTGGCTCCTGGATTTAAAATCACAGCTGCAGAAACATGTACAAAACAATTCCATGAAAGATCAAGTGGATAGGATTGTCTGCAATACATGGCTTTATCAAGCAAGTTATCTCAATTAAGAAAATAAATAAATCTTCCTCGTACTTGCAGTCATGAGGAAAGAGCCTTTGATCTATCATTCACTGAGACAAGCACGGCTCATGGCCCACCACCGTGAACTATGGGCTGCTTCCTTGATATGTGTTTCACTAGTGATATTCTTGAAACCTGATTCAAAAGGAATGTGGTAAGATGCAAAGTTATTTCACAATACACAGCTGGATTGTCTACTCTGAGAGCAGACCAGAAGAGTGCATGAAGATAGCCATACAAAAGAAGAGCAGTGGCTAGAGAGCTGGGGAGGAGAATCAAAGGTGAAAGCTCCCAAGCACTGGGAGCAGATAAGCTTAGAAGAAAGCACTGAAGGAAGCTGAAAATTTGTTAGAGGAGTGAATCAAGGTGGATTCAAGGAAGAGGCACATCTTGCACATGCACATACACAGAGATGTCCACAGATTAAAATTCACATCACATGAAATACACCACACTACTAACTGTGGCACAGTGTGTAGATACAAAGTCTTTAAATCAACATCATTTCCCTGTGGCCAACAGTCACTTGTCTCTGGACAGCCTCTTTATAAGCTCCTGCCTGAAGCCCTGGTCCTTGATGGCTAATGCACTGGAATTAGTGCTGCTGCTCTCAGGGTATACCACCCTGATGTGCACATGGCAGCAGGGGATTAAATATGCATGAAGCTGACAGTTAGCTTCACTTCCATCAAAGCTTAATTTTGCTCACTTGTCAGTACTGAATAACAGAAATTAATAACAATAATGAATTGTTAACTGTTAACACAGTGAGCAGCGAGCAGCACGTGATACAAATATTAAATCCAGGGGACAGGCTGCCCTGGGAGGTGGTGGAGTCTCCTTCTCTGGAGACATTCAAGGCTCACCTGGACAACTACCTGTGCAACCTGGTCTTGGGAGCTGCTTTGGTAGGGAGGTTGCACTCAATGATCTATAGAGGTCCCTTCCAACCCCTACAATTCTGTGATTCTGAGAAACTTTGGTGCTGGGAGACAAGGACTGTTCAATGCAGTCCACGCTGCCTTGCAGGTAGAAAATGCTTTGCAGGGCACTGATCGTCTAAACAAAAGAAAATGTCTGGTCAGAGGGAACAAAGGAATGTGCTAGAGCATCCAGAGAGGATGTAGCAGCGTCCACACTGGCTGTAAGGAATCTGAGGAGGCTGAAATTCCTTCCACCTTCTCCCTCCCCCACCCCTGCATTTTCTGGCTTTGAAGCTCCTCTGCCAAGAAAAGGACAAAAGCTTCATTATGCTTGAAGTCTGGCCACAAGGAAAAGTACCTAAAAGGTGCTTTAGACCATTTACTACATGAGCTGTGCTATTTCTGAAGGGACATGGCAAGCTTTCCAATTGACTTGCCATCTTCCTTTAATTGTATATTCCTTTTGTGTTTCTTCTCCAAGGTTTCTCCTTTTGACTTGGCTTACACCATTGCAATTCTTATGAAACCAGAAGCTGCAGAGCTTACATTGAAGCAAGAACTACAAATAAATTCTGATAGCTCTTTTGAGGAGGAAACATTGACTCTTCATTATTGATTCCCTTTCTGTATTGCAATTCTTTCTGTGTGTAGTCATAAGTGGGGCTTTCTGTGGGTGATACTGCACAAAGTCCATGCAAGGCAACACACTTCCTTAAGAAATTGTAAAACTTCTTAAAAATGCAGTGTGTAGGAGGCAGAGAAATGTCTTCAATTTTTATAATCTGTGTACACACAGGTATTACATAGACTTAAAAAAAAAACACATTTGTATTAACCTGGCCTGCTTCCTAGCTATTCATCTCTTGCAGGCAGTGATCTGCTCCCAGAAAGAGTGAATGGACAAGAGGGAGTCTTCAAACTTCATTCAAAGGGATGATAAGTGAGCAGAGGACAGAACCAATGAAGACAGTTATGGGAAATCTGACAAACTGAGGCTGGCCTCAGTGGCATGGTGAAGGAAACAGAAGCCACATAAGGAGAAGGGAAAGGAACAAACATATTTCTGAAAGGTGTGACAAAGGTATTTCTGAAATGTGTGGACAGGAAACTTTGACTCAATTCAGTGGGAAAAGGAGAGGCTGATGGAGACGTTGAAAGGAGTAAGGTACTGATAGGCTCTTTCATAATTAAGGGAGAACAGACTGTGTGTCTGGGTTTCTGGATTTGTAATGTTATCTACATCCCTCACAAGACTGATACACAGATTTTCTGGTATTTGCAGCTGGAAAATATGACATTTATACCCAATATTCATATTTCATTTCATTGAATGGCTGCACTCACACAGTGCTTTTTCTGTCAAACCTCAATAAAAGTCATCACTGGAGATTCCTGTCTCTTATCTTGTCTGTACTTCAGATACCTCAGCATTTGAAGTTCCTGCTACCCTGTAGAGGTTTACTGCCATAATAAGCAACCAAGCTCCTGGGCCAGGGAGCAGCCAATCTCTCATAGATGACAGCTGTTTTTATCCACCTTCCTGGTTGGAAGGGAAGAGCACAGCAATCCACGGGTGGTGAAGACACTTGGATGTAAATGATGTAGGCCATCCATCAAGCTGTACAATTGGATAGTTGGTTCACAGCTGAATGAACCCAGCATCTAAGAGATTCAGAGCCTGGAGCAAAAATAATCAAACGTCCATGCAAAATGCACTGACAGACGAGCATGGCATCACTGCTGGCCTGACATCCTTGTGTATGTGGAAAACCAGCAGGAGGGAAAATTAGTGCACCCAAATATACACAATGAAGTCAGACTGAAAGCAATGAAATTACAGCCGCTCCTCATGAGCTAACAGGACCGTTTTCCTTAACCAGTGACCTTCAATTACAGAGTAGAAAGCAAATTAGTAGAGACAAAAAAGAAAAACCTGTTAGCCAGAAAATCTTACTGGCTAAAGCTTGTCTTGTTTCAGTTCCAGTTTCCCTGCTTTCGGTAAAGTATGTGCTGTCTCCTTTGGAGTACTGGTGTTAACTGGAAATGTTGATTCTGGGAACGATGAATTCCTTCTTACCAAATGGCTGGGTGTTACGACCAAGTTTTTCAGAAGGCATTAATGTTTCTTCTGCTTGAAGGATCTGAATCATTGCATGAAGTCTCCTGATTCCACAGAGATCAAGTTAGGAAGAAATTAAAGGCCAAAAGAGCCACTGCAGGAATGACTAAATGAAACTGCCATTTCTCAGTTCACAGATTTCCAGAATCCCATTCACTCACCGTTGTTTGCCTGTAGGTGGGAGTGGCTGGGAAGGAGGCTGGGATACATATTTCCAGTGCAGCAGTTTGGTGGAACCCATTCAGAGTTACAGGTCATACTCTCATCTACATCCATCCAGTAAGAAGTCTGATTCTACCTGCTTCAGGTTGCTTATGCAATCTGAAAAACTCACAAATCTAGATCAGTGATGTCGTATGAATCCACTCTGAATGGGAAACAGGGCATGTAATGTTATCTGCAAGCTAAGGGTGACCACAGAGGCAACCAGCATTTCTGAGATTCACAAGCAGGCCAAATTCACTAGGCAGGCAAGCCCAGAATAGCAAAAAATAGATACCCTATTTTACTCTGAAGTTGGATCAGATTTTTGTACTTAGATCTTTATGTGACTATATGTACACTCTGTGACTAATTTTTCAGTTCCTCCATTGCAACATTAAAATCCTATAATGCAAATCAAAATGTGTTTTGACAGGATGAGATCTATCTTCCTTCTCTGAATACATACTTTGATAAATGAGGTTTTCCTTTTGGCATATTAACACCTTGTACCTGGCTCAGATTTATAAAAGGAGTAAGATCTCAATGGAAAAAAAAAAAAAAAGAGGCAGAATCATCTACAAAATTAAAAAAAGCCACAGTTAAAACAAAGATAACCACCTAGGTATAAGTTTTCTTCTGACAACATGATGCGCTAAATACCTTTTCCTTCTATGTTGGCACAGTCTTCTCCCCAGGCTCCTGAGTTACATGAGAGAACATGGACAGGGAAATATCTGCAAGGGTACTTCACCTACTTTAGGAAAATCTGAAACATGTTTTCCTGTTACCTACACCACTTTATTGTCTGCAGATTATCAGGTTCCTCTAAGCCTCCCTTTTTCAGGTTTTCCCACGATAGTTCAGATCATCAGCTCTTACAATGTAAAGAGGGAGATTAATTTCTAAGGGACTGCACGGTAGAATGCCAGATTGTTTCCTCCTCGCAGCTACTAATATGTTTGCTTTCTGAGGCTATCGATCTTCTTGAGATCCCTCTTTCCCTTAGGTTGACAGAAATCAAGTTAATGACGAAGCTCTGAGTGTTCTCTAAATGCAATGTGTGGTGAACTCCTGAGTCCCAAGCCTGAAGCCACAGTCTTCCCACTGTTTGTTGCTTCGGCTCAATAAACATCACACTGATATACTGAGATGACTAAGCCATGCAGCGTTCACCTGCCAGCACCAACTCACTGGTTTGGACTTGTGAGTTTTTCCAGATAGCAGACTGGCTTAAAGAGCAAAGCCATTTATAGACCTGGTGATTATAATGATGCATGGGAATAAAAATAGATTTATAACAATCATAACATCCAGGACGACATTACAAATAGGGAGGATAAAAAACAGGGAAAGACAAATACGTGTCTGGAAATATGACTACTACTGAATCAATAAGCTGATGTCTTACCAAAAGCACATCATTACAGTTTGAAGGCAGAGTGGTATCAGCAACTTTCAGTCTGCCCAATAACAGCAGCCACTTTTTCTGCAGCTTTGTGTATGTTACAAGTTGCAGTGAACCATTTATGTTGACCAGAGAGCTGTTTCTACATCACTGTTAACTACTTATTTTCAAAACAAACTACTCCTATTCTCATAACATGGAACAGACTACTTAATGCCTATAGTTGCTATATTAGGTACGTTAGTAAAAAGAAATCCTGATAATTAAGTTCCTTTTCTCACTACATCTTGTAAACTATGCTATGGATAATGAATAATTAAAGGAAGTTAACTCATATGAAATAATTCCGGGCTGTGTCCCTTCCCTGCCGCATGGGATATAGTCACAAACGTGGTTCTTTTAAACACTGCTGAGAACAACTTGGTTGTAGCATGGACAAGTGTTTATTACAGGGTTTGCTGCCTCGTCCTATGATTCTGTTCTGTGCAAAGCACATCTTAACTAATTCCCAAAGGCAAAGTGGCAACACTGTAAAGCACTTGTGAAAACATTCAAACTGCAGTTTAAACCTTGTTAAAGCATAGTTCTTCTCCGGAAAGTGACATTAAAAATGGCATTGTGGGATTCTGTATTTATTGTCTATTTGTGATTTTCAGATTAAACATGCCAAGTACAGCTATATAGTTCCCTGGCACCATTTGCAGCCAGCTCTCCACAGATCCCAATGGAATTTGGAAGCTGAAACTTTCATATTCGTGTATTTTAAGATGACGGTCTCCTTAGCATCTGTCCAAAACTGCTGTCCTCACTGAAACAGGAATATTTTGGCTCCTTTTCATTAAGGTGAATGAGCTCAAGAAAGATCTGTCTTATTCTCATTAACCTGTGCTTTCCCCCCACCCCCACTGTGTATGGTTTTTTTCATGCAGGTCAACAAATCTCACTCTGAATGCAGATATACAAAAAAAGCAGAATTGTTGAAGACAGTGCTACTTCTTAACAACAGCCACGCTTTGAGCTAAGCTGTTGGACTGCCTTTTTAATTTTTTCAGTTGTTTCACAGTATAAAAAAGTTGGATCTCTAGAAATTTTCTATATGAACAATATTCCCTATAAACAGTAACTGGCAGAAGCACAGACTTATGAGCTGCATTTTTATTTCTCTAGAGAGCCAGCTGTTGTGTATTTATGGCTGGCACCAGAGATGAGATGACAAGCCTAACTCAAAGCCTACTGCAACTAGCTTATACTGTTTGATTAACTATGGGACCTTGCTATGGATTTGCTGCTTTTGCTTCTCTTGTAGCTGAGTAGAGAGCAATTGGTGTCTCCTAACCCCCAGGGTCAGAAGTTGACACTGCTGTAGGGTATTGTCAGTCAGAAGACTAAATTATTGCATCCAGCTCTTGATGACAACATCAATTTGGCTTAAATAACTTCTGCTGATGGAGCTGATGTAGCATTCTTTGTAACGCTTTAAGTTGGCCCCTATATGGAAAATACTGTACTCAGTATAGCTACTTGTACATGGTCAAAGATGGACATTTACAAAATGGTCCTTCTCTTCACAAAGAAATAGTCAGGGTAGATCCAGATTATCAGCACTGCGGTCTCTTTATCTAGGCAGCATGTCCATTAATATACCTAAGAGTAGATATCAAAGTACTAGAAGTCTCTGAAAAGGTTACAAGAACAGTAAGCACATCCATCCAAGTAATGAAATAGTAACAGCTACCTGGCAGATGCCAGCAATACGCCTCTGGGTTAGCTGGATTTCCATGCCAATTTTCACATGGCCTCTTAGAAAGAACTCATCACTAATTCAAGTGTCTTGAATTTTTATCATGTTGACAAGTATAATCAGCATCTGTTTCAGTCTCAGGTTATGCTTGATGGGTGTTCAAACAATTACAGATGTACAAGGAGGAATGTGCTGGGCTGTCCTTGAAGACTATGGCTTCCTGACTTAGCATAGCTGGATTCTGTAAAACAATGCTCAGCCTTTTTCCACCTCCCTCTTGCCAATCCCACACAGCCTCGTGACTCAAGAGGGGCAAAACTGCACAACTCAGAAGCAATGTGGGCCCCAGATTTCAAATGCTTGAGAGCTGGAATATCCAGAGCTGAGGTTTTGGTCTGGCCTGCGAAAAAGGGCAGAAAACCATCTGTGAAAACTGGATGCACGACTAGGTTTGGCTTCTACCCCAGGATCCCACAGTGTCTGAAATATAGGACGACTATAGTCACTTTCTGGGTATCTGCAGGTTAGGAAAAGGAGTACTTTGTTCAGTCCTCCATGCTCTGGCTGCATGGCCTGGGGCACCAGCCTAGAGAGGGCCCACTGGTTCCGAGTACCCACAGAGCTCCAGGCTGGTACCCGAGGGCCTACTGAGGAAAAAGGATGCAAAATCATCAGTGTTTGATCTGCACCGCTTTAGGGAAAAAAAAAATAAAAAAATAAGCTGTTATCTCACCACATGAGATGGGGAAGAAGGAAGAAGCACGGGGCCCTTTGCCCAGCGGGTGGCACGGGCGCTTGGCCAGGGCAGCAGGGCTGCTGCTGGTGTTCCCACATCGGCAGGGAAGGGAAACCAGCAGGGTTTTTCCTTCCCCTCCACCTCCCCTTCCCGATCTTTGTTTCCCGGCCAGCCCCGCTCCTGGAAATCCCTGGGCAATCAGGCAGAAAGGAGCCTGCGGGCTCGGTGGGGAACGGCGGCCCTGGGTGAGCTCCAGGCTCCCTGTGGGGGCTGGCTGTGGGGCTGTGGGGCCTGCAGCTCACCCACTGGCAGTGATTCCTAAACACGTCCCCTGTGAGCCTGACTGCTGAGACATGTTGTCCTGGAAGCGCGTCTCCCCACCAAGCCAGCTGCGTAGGGGAGAGGGGGGGGCGGGAAAGACAGACAGACAGACAGAGCCCAATTAAACCCTCCCCTGGCCAGCCCCTGACACTCCCTCCTGCATTTTCCAGTCTGTGGTTACAGCGCTCAAAGAGTTCCATTAAATCATCAGATTTTACAGGTTCCTTAAAAAAAAAAAAAAAGAGAGAGAGAGAGGCAGAGAGAGAGAGAGAAAAGTTTGGTCATAGTAGGGAATGAGTGATCAAAGCTGAGCCAAAGCTTCCTGTTACACCGGGACTATATATATACCGTGTTTAATGTTGGGGGATGTCAGCAGGCTGCTAGGAGGCTGGAGCACTGGCTAACTCTGCCTGATTTCCCAGCGCGCTGAGGTTTCTTCCACCAACCACAATGAACAAGTTCCTGTGCTGCACGCTTGTGGTAAGTCCCTTCAGAGAGATAGACAGGGCTTGAGATGGATTGCAGCTTCAGAGATGAGGCTGAAAAGACACAGGGATTTTCTTTTGTACTTTTGTTGTTGTTGTTTTGCTCTGTTTTTGTTTGTTTCCTTTTGTTTTGCCTGTTCTCCGTTGTCCTGGTGAACCCTTTTTGTTTAATCACACTGGGCTTTCCTGGTGAGGTTTGGAGTGAGATGGACACATCTTGCATCAGAAAGCAGAGATTTTGATCCCTTTCTTAAGGTAGTAGCACGATTTACTTTTGTTTTACCTTCTTTCTTGTCTTCCTCTCACCTTCTGTAAGCCTTCGTTGTGCTGTACTAATATAAAATATGGTATGTAGGAATGACTTTTGGAAACAGCAGGGTGGGATGTTTGTACTTGCTTCACAGAAGCACCATCCCGGAGTGCCTATGTTCCTGCAGTGGCACAAGGCAGTGTCTCACATACTGGGCTGGCTTTCTTTCCCTGAGAAACCACTGTGGACTCCAGAAAAAAAAAAGCACAGGCATGTGTGCTTATTTTGGCTAAGAAAATTCGGCTTCATGTGCGAGAAAGTGATGAATTGGGAGCTGTGTCTGCAGCTTTTACAGAAAAAAATTATGTTATTAACTCTGGTGAAGTCCCTTATTAAATAAGTTTTTGTTTACTTGGTGATTTACAAAGATACTTCCAGATGCAAATTTAGACATGTTAGCAGTGCACTAAATCTTCCAAAGGCCATTTAATCTGTTTAGCTGTGTGGAATTTTATAGGACGCCAGTTTAATTAAAACCTGCATACAGGCGGATACTGTGTAGCATCTGCTTGGAGTCTGTTCACCTTTAGGATAAGAAAACATCTAAATAAAAACATTAAAAGAATACTGTTCAGAGTAGGATGTTATGTGTGTCTGCACAATAACTTGTTTCTTGTTTGTTATGGTGAGTACAGTGACATTAATGTTGTGGTAGAATGGTTCCAGTTATTCTGAAAGCTCTTTATAAATGCACAAGATTTCCAGGATCTGATGAGTAATGCATGTTTATTACTTTCTGGAGGACTTTCTGAAAGAGCTTTTTGAGAAACAAACCGAAGTAATTAATGGTGCAAGGGAAGCAAAAATGATCAGGTTCGTGGTTGGCAAGCTGAAGTGCAAGACAACTTTTTCATCTAAGGCATAACATTGTGCCTTCTTTGTCTGTTCGGAAGCACAGAAATCTAATTTGGAAATTTTGGCTTCTTATCTGTGGTTATCAAAAAGCACTCACATCAGCATTTTGGTTCTACTTAAATGTAAAGTGCCTAATCATGTTCTTGCTGGAAGTCGTAGTTTTTGGTGAAGTTCAGCATAACCCTTGGCAGTGGAGTCTCTGAGCTGAAATATATCACAGTGACAGCAGTGCATATCAGAGAGCTTCATCGTTCAACTCCTTTTTTCTTTCTATTCAAAAGCAATTTATTTCATGTTATTGTGAAATTTAAGTGCTGTCGGATGTGCTGTAGCTCTGAGAATAGTTTGAGTACTTCCTCTGTAAGAACACTTGTAGGAGGCACAGCAGCAGTTCAAAGTTGAGTGTGTTTTGCTTACACACCTTGGTTTTGGAGTCACCATCGCTAGAAAGGATGGTTTGCACATGATGTACTTTCAGCCTTGGCCTCTTTGCGGAAAGTTTCAGCAAGGAGACCTGCTGTGGTAATGCATACATGTACATGTTGTTTGTTGGAACACTAAAACTGCTTACAAACAGACAAGCCTTATGAAATAGGCTGAATTGAAAGAAATTCCCCAGAGCTGGATCTTGTTACTTGTCACGTAACTATCTTGACCCTTAAACTTGACCTTTCTCTATTTTGGATCTCTGGGTGCATGTGACATGCTTTTTCTGGCCTGCCTGTTGGGTTTGCTGTGTGTAGGCAGCAGTGGCTTTGCAGCCCGCGAGGGTAGGAGTTATCTTTCTGTCTGACTTTCCTTCTGTCTTTCTGTCTGTCTGCCTGCATGTGCGTTGGTTAAAAATAAAGCACAAAAGTTACCAGAAGAATTTTAAAAGTTGTAATCAGAATTTAAATTAGACACACTTAAATAATCTCTTAGAAACTTTAATTTTGCTCCTTTTGTAGTTAACTTTCATACTTGTGGATTCACCACACTGATGGTCTTCCTGGAGGAAAAACACCTGTCTGCACATAGTATCAAGCCATACTGTTTTTCTAGCTGTTATTGATTCTGTTCAGTGCAGCCTGTAGTCATGTTGGTATCATCTCAGGTTTGGGGTGAGCTCCTCATCTTGCTGTCACTCTGATGAATTATGTTCCAAAACAGATTTATGATTAAGATACATCTTTTGGTGAGTAGCTTGTTAGTCTTTCCTACTTTCTCTCAACACAATCTTCAAGGCAAATGCAGCTCTCTTCAATGAAGGCACACAGCTGCTCTTCTGTTGAATGTCATTTTCCTACCATTGGAAATGAAGCAGTTGTTTAGACCCCAAAATTGCTTTGTGAATGACAACTAACTGTGCATCACAAAACCTCTACAAGATTTGAATTGCTAGTATATCACATTCCCATATGAGAGAAAGAAATGAAGATAGTGGTTGATGTCCACAGTATTTAATATAGGCGGCTCAAAAGAGTCACTAGTTGCATTTCTTAAATAAAACAGTGGCCACCAATCTACAAAATGTCTTCTGTTCAAAAGTAAGTACTGCAAAATGCAAAGTGAATCACTTGGTGATTGCATGGGATCCCACCTGAAACAGAAGGGTGATGAGGAAGGAGATATCTGGCCAGATGGGGAATGGACATGGCTCTTTTTTCCCTAGATGAAAAAAAAAAACCAGCAGCTGTTTGCAATATCTGTCCATGGATCAGACCCAGCGTGAAGAGTCTTGTACTGGATCTGCAGAGGTCTTTTCCAGCATTTTTGCCATTCAGATTTCCCTGGGGTCTGTGCATGATTTCAGTGGGGCTTTCTGCCTAAGGACAGAGGGCCTCCTGCTTTGTGCCAATACCTTGTATAAAAAACAAAGTAGGAGAGAGCTGTGAGGTTTTACTTTCAACCCAATGCAAACACTAGGAGCAATCTGACAAATGCCTTGAACAATTATTTATCAAGGAAAATGTGCTTCAGAATAGTTGTGGAATGTGAAACAGAAACAGATTTATCTTTCTCAGAAAATTAAACATTCTCCTTTGGTCTACAACCCCAAACCACAATACCAGGCTATATAATAATATTTTCATATGTAGAAAAACCACTTTCTTTTCCTTCACAAAGCAGTGATTTAAGGGGATGATGCTTGAAAGATTATTGCTTTATGGGCTTTGTCTTCCAGTTCATTTTAATTCAACAAGAAAAGGCAAGCAGCTCTTTGCCTTACATTTAAAGATGAAAGAAAAGGGTGTGTACTGTTTTCATGCCCTTTTACAATCACGTTATTTCTCTTTCAAAGGCATCTTCCAAGGGCTCAAATAAATGGGCTGTATGGGCCTTTTGTATGAGGATTGACTGTTTTATGTATGCTGACTAAAGAAAGTATGGAAATATATTCTTTTAGGCCTAATTTATTGAGCGACAGAAGCAAGGGAATGCTTTTTAGTCTTGAGTAACTCATTTTGGCTAAAACATTGTAAGTAACAATACATAAACCCAGAGATACTAGATTATTTTAAAATATCAGTCCAATTTTGTTATCATTCTTTATGCTAAAGGCTCCAATATAGTTATCAGCAAGCCCAGCTGTCAGTTCTCTCAGTATATACTTGCATGGCTCTGATTTACACCAGGACTGTATTCTGGTATTTACAGTTCATCCCAACTGCTCACATGGAAATGGCCATGCTAAGAAATGCTCAGGATTTGCCTTGTGGAGATGAGGGGCTGGATTTTTCAGCCCCTTCAGAGTTGGGCTCATGGTGCCCAGCTGAGATGAACTTTGTGCAGTAGGTTGATA
This sequence comes from Odontophorus gujanensis, assembly GCA_013399175.1. Classification (NCBI taxonomy): domain Eukaryota; kingdom Metazoa; phylum Chordata; class Aves; order Galliformes; family Odontophoridae; genus Odontophorus; species Odontophorus gujanensis. The sequence continues at coordinate 264,565 of VXAB01000283.1, forward strand.
GATGATACTCGATTTTTGTTGTTGTTTTAGCAATAATTTTGTTACTTATTGCACTTCCTATTCTCAAAACAAAGTAAATGAACAAACTGGGGATCGTTTTCTTAAACAGAACATTGCATTTTACTAGCATAGAAAAATCCTTTGGAATTCAGGATGTTTTAAATCAATCTAATATTAATTTGTTGAGATGAATAAGGATATGCTTATGTTTTAAAACTGGAAGAGACTGCCTGTGTCTATTGCATCCATTCCCCAGCTCTTCCAGGAAACTAAGCAGCTTTCAGAAATGCATCAGCAGCTGTACTTAAACTACTTGGGTTTCTTGCACCTGCTTCGTGGTACAAGCCTGTTCCTCTGACAAGAGAATCCCCTTTTCACTTGCCAACATTATCCTTTAACTGAGAAAGTCCTTCTCTTTCCCTTTATTCACTGTCTGTACTGAATCTATAGGTACTGTTTTGTCTTGCCAAGCTATTGAACAGTTAAGATTGTCTTAATAGCAATGCTCTCCATTTCCTTCTTATCTTTCCTGACACTTTTTCTTGTCTGCATTAACCTCTCCTAAACAAGAATGAGCACAATTTATGCAGTCTGCTGAATGACAAATCCATAATTCTAGCCAAACGCATCTTTGATAGACGCCAGCTTCAGTTTCTTAAGAGTTTAAAAGGTAAACTGAGCCCAGACTTCCAGTTTCTCACTTCTTTCAAGCTGGAGGATGCCTTCTTCTTCAACTAGTGCAAGCGTGTCAGTGTCAGCATGATTTTAGGGGAAATCTTGCTTTCAGTGCAGCTGTCGGGAAGATTGGTAGTTCAGGATTAGTAAATTCTGATCGCCACATTTAGATGTGCTCCAGCAGTGCTATTTCTTTACAGCAGAGATTTAGGAGTTTAGTAGTTAGTGTCTTTTTGTATGGACATCTTGTTCAATCAGAGGCTTTACATGACTAAGGATTTGCTACCAACTTGGTCTTAGCATGGCTCAGGAGGAGAAATGGCAGGAATGACATAAATACATTTAATTAGCATTTTAATTTGGTCCAGGAACATGCTTTTGAATGGCCTCTCCTGATCATCCTTATTTGCTATATTTTAGTTTGCACAGCAGAGCAAACTTAGAGTGCACAAGGTGGATTTACAAAAATAACCTGGATTGATGAAAGTAAATCCACAGATGGACTCCAGAGACTCACCAGATGCACTATAGCTGCATGGTAGCAGCCTAAAGTTAATCCCAAACAACCCCCACTGAATTGTGCTCCATGTGAATATCAGGTGTTCAGCACCATCTGTTCTGCACCACAAATCTGCTGTAACAGGTGACTCAGCTTGTTACTGTAAGCACAACTGGGGGGCTCACAGAATCACAGAACTGTAGGGGTTGGAAGGACCCTCCAGAGATCATCGTGTTCAACCCCCCTGCCAAAGCAGCTCCCTAGCCCAGGTTGCACAGATGGGTGTCCAGGTGGGTCTTGAACATCTCCAGAGAAGGAGACTCCACCACTTCTCTGCCAGACTGTTCAGTGCTCCATTGGTTAGCATGCTTTATTTCAGGGGACAGGACAACTTAGCAAAGTTCCCCTCTGACTTCTTCTGTGAGCTGAGGGTCAGGAAGCTTTTTGTCCTGTGCCAAGTCGCTGCAGTAAAACTGTTAAAAATCCTACTTCGTTACCTTGCACCACCTTTCCCGCCCTTTTGCAAAACTTCCAAAATACAGCTTGCTTTTTTCTTGATGCTTGGTTTTGGTTCAAGCATAACTTCTGATTTTCGGGTTGTATATTGATACCCTGAATAGTCACATGTGCTAACTGATCTCTGTCTGCATAGAAGACAATCCTCTATAATCTAAGCATTTTTAAGAGATCCATAGCAGTTCTATGAAGAAGGATGTTATTGGGGACTGGAGTCCCGAAATGCACTTAACAACATTGTAATGGCTGTGCTGGGTTTGAGAAAAAAGAAATCCAAGAAAAATCGTTAAAACGCCTTTATTTGTTGTCTATAGCAAGGGCTGATAAATAGAGATGTGAGAGAAAGGTGGAAATACAGTGGTATTTTTCCAAAGCACTCTTCCAGACTCACGTGATTTGTGGTTTGGGATTTCTTGATGAAGAGATGATGTTTGTGTTTAATTGCCCTTCATTTGAATGGTCCTTCTTTACTATGTCCTGCTGAATTTTGCACCCAGCTGCTTACAGTGTCTTGTGGCAATGAATTATGCAGGTCACTATACTGATAGAATTGTAAACATCAAACGATAATAGTGGTGCGTAATACAGCGCTGTGTTGAAAATGATGTATGAAATGTTTTGGTAAGATAGTGAGATACTAAGTGCATTTATAGCATTGACTTAACCGAAGGATCTTTAGCCATAATTATTAATGAAATAAGAGTTTCTGCATACACCTGGTTCAGCCACTGATTGACAGATTATTGCAGCTATATAATTTGTGTTTCTGGAAAGACAAGTGTGATGTGCTTTTCTATTAAAAACACAAACAAAAATAATGAAATGGAACAACTGATAGTCTTGGTGACACTGATATATTAATCCTATTAGCATATTGATTTATTACACTCATTTGGATTGATAGTATTTTGCTTGGCAGCTATCTGTACTTCCAGAGTTAAAGCTTAGCGCAGTCTCACACATACTGTTCAGATATGGTATGTTTTTGTTCCTCTCAGTCTGGACCTTGAAAGTGAAATATTTTTTTTTTTTACCAAATAATACTATAATGAAAACCTGAATCAGTTCCTCTCTGCAATCGTGTTGAATTGACTTGCTTTATGTGGCAGTGGGCTTTTCAGAAAGGGAATGCCTCCATTTTCCCCCACAAAACGCCGTGCTCTTATACCTTGATTAATGAAACTGAATTCTTTTAACCCAGGAATCATCCCCTGCGGCTAATCCTCATGCTTGCCTCTTATCTGTGATTTCCAATGTAAATTGTCAAGTAGGAAAAATAGAACATTGTTGTTCCTACTCCTGCATGTTACTGAGGGAGTTGATCAGCCTTGAAATGGTCTATCTAACCATTCGGTGCCTGGAAATGTGTGAGCAAAAACAGAAGAGGCGTGACCTGAATGTCTGGTTGCTGTCCCTGATTATTTTCACAGTGTCAGATTTTCATCTGTGTTTTGGTATTGTCTTGGGTTTCCACGCATATCTGCAAAAAATGTATTTTTTTTTCCTTGTCTTGGTGTTTGTGCCTCACATTGCAGACGGTTGTGTTCTGAAAATGGAGTGTCTTGGACTCTGTGGGATGCTACAGTATCTATTATAAAAACCACTGAAAAACCTGGCTATTGGCATCAACAATTGATGTGTTTATCAAGACTTCCTTATTACTATTGTAATAGACTTAGATTTACCAAGGGTGGGTGCATTTTTCATAAATGGAAAGCCATTCACTTTCAAAAAATGTGCTGCACCCTCTTGTTAAACAGATTGCATGAAACAGATCTAGTCATTTAAGAAAAATGAGGTATACATCATCAGTAAACTTCAGTGAGCAATAAGGAATTTCTTACAATGGAAGAGACTGCACTTTGAAAATGCCAGAAGAAAAGCAAGTCTACAAGTGTAAAGAAAAAACAACAACAAACAGGAGAGACAAGTTACTGGGCTTAGTCAAGGGTGGCCAGAAGCTGTGGGGAAAATCCATATGATGTGCATTTCATTCTTTAGCCTGTCTAGGAACAGCTGCGTAAAAAACGGATTCAAAGACAGCATGAGAATGTTTAAGAGTATTTTGAATTCCTGACTCAGGCACCTGATGTTACTTGGTGCAAATTCAGTGACTCTTGTTAGTGCAAGTCACTGTCCTTTTCAGCCTTACCAAGAATGTTGCGTAAGAAGCATCGTTCTGTGGCAGCAGTGAGGCCCTTAGTTGAAACCCCTTAAGAACATTTAGAATCTGAATGAGTAGGAAGAGTTAATTCCATATACACTTGAGGATTCTACGTTGGAAAAGAGGAAAATAAGTTCTTGAAGTTGAATTTGTGACTCTATGTTAACTCACTAGGCCAAAAATAGCTGTAAAGACCTTCAAAGCTAGATCTTTAATTTGAACATATGTTCATTCAGACCCAGTTTGCTGCATGATTCTAAAATGTACAAGTTTTCAGAGGGAAACAGCATGTATGTCAGGGCTCTCAGTGTGAAGAGCAAGATCCTGCCTGTGCTTAGAGAAGTAAACAAGAGAGACCTTTTTTTGGTAGGCTAGTGGGATCACGTAACCGAAATTTTAGTGACAAGGCCAAAATGACGTGATATCAAGGCTGTCTGTACAGAAGGGCAGGGCTACCTCAGACCATTCAATCCTGAATTGCTCCAGCAAAACACACTTGGGGGAAGCAGAAGGACTTCTGGCTGGAGTTGGACTGGGTCCTTGAATGGTGTTAAACATTTCCTGCCTGTGCTTTTAGATAGGAAGTGGGAGTGTTAGCCAGACCACAGTTCAGTTCCGGTTTGTGTGATTAAGTCCTTATCACACCATTAATAAATTGTAGCAATCTCTACCTCTGTCTGAAGCTACCTCTTCCTACTGGCAGGGACTGCTGTGTTGTGCCCCCAGAGCTGCTGTGTTTCAGTTTGAGATTAAATGGAAGGCAGTAAGAGCCACTTACATTGTTCTAGCCTTGTACCGTCTTTTAAAGGTATCTGTGCTACTGGTGCTGTATGTGTCAGATTTGTTTGCTCAGGTACTTGCCATTTCTTTTGTGTTTGAAGAGATCGATACTCAAGAATGCAAGACTGCATAATCCCCACCTTGCTGTGCATTGAATGTGGTGCCAGTGGAGCTGACAGGCCAGGTTTGCAGGTGCCAAGAGGCAAAAGGTGATACTAAAAGTGATACTAAAGGGTGTAAGAGGGAGAAAAATGGCTCAGTAAGATCCTGAATTCTTCCCATTGTAAAACAGACATGGAGAGACTAGAAGCTGGCTAATGTTTTATAAATTTCTAACACAAATATATTTTTGAAGATAGTGACGTGGTTAGGCTCATAAACTCATCACAATTTAAGTTTGTGCGTGACCGTGGTGCTCACTGAATGAAGCGATGTTTTCTTTTCTTGTGGCTAGCTCTTGGACATCTCAGTCAAGTGGAGCATCCAGGACATCTCTCCCCCCAAATATCTCCATTACGACCCGGGGACATCTCGTCAGGTGATGTGCAACCAGTGCCCTCCTGGGAGCTATGTGAAGCAGCACTGTACGGCTGCCAGCGCGACGGTATGTGCCCCATGCCCGGATCAGTACTACGCCGAGGACTGGAACAGCAATGATGAATGCCAGTACTGCAGTGCTGTTTGCAAAGAGCTCCAGTACGTCAAGCAGGAGTGCACGAGCACGCAGGACCGCATCTGCGAGTGCATTGAGGGCCGGTACCTGGAGCTGGAGTTTTGCTTGAAGCACATGGAGTGCCCTCCAGGGTTTGGGGTCGCACAGCCAGGTACGTGCCACTTGTCGGGTAGCACAGAGTTAATTAGAGCTCTGTGGTACATTGAAGCTCGTGGTGCTTTCAGGAGTAGGAAACAGGCTTGTCCAGATGAAGTTACAGGACAGTAAATTGTGAAGGCCATTGAACCCTCTCCTAGGCTGCCACATTTGAACTGTAGCCAGAGGAACGTTTCTCAGTGGAATACCCCGCTCCTCTAACGTAATGGCAGTGACTTAATGGCTGCAGCAAATGGAGCAAATTGCACTCTAATGAGAGACATGATGGATTACCTCTTTTAAAGGAACATTATCTGTAATGTAGTGTTTGTGTGCGTGATAAATAATAATGTTTTTCATAGTGAAATCTGCTGTTTCAAGCAACTGTGTATCTTAACAAACACCAGGACCACTAAGTGTTTGACACCAACTGTATAATTATAACAATATTAATATAGCTCTAGCAGCATAGCAGTATGTGGTAATAATTAATTACCAGCATCCTAAGTGGAACTCTTAGGGAAACTGTTACTGTTATCATATAAACAACCTTTTCTTGTCAAGCAGACTAGCACTGCATGGTATGACTGGTGGGGATAGAGGGTGAAGCAGTGCTTTCCAGTGGAGTGTATTCTTCATTTGAGACAGCGTGAATTGTTAAACCAGTAATAAGCTCTTCTCTCTAAGCAAAATACATTATTTATCATTTGGAAGTGTCACGGCCCAGTTTAGCTCCCATATTTAATACAGCCTGAAAGAATTGTATACTGTTATTGTGCTGGAGACTGGTAACTGCCCAGAGATGAGTACTGAGGAAAGGAATACAGAAAATCAAAGCATCTCCTGTAAAACCTGCAGGCAGCCAGTCTCCAGTGCTACAGAATGACTGCCCTAGTTCTTACATAGACTAAGTGAGAAACACAAGGATTGGCTGTAAATTGAGAGACATGCTGAATGATGGTAGCTCAGGAGTCTTTCTCTGGTCATGAATGTTACACTGGAGAACAAATCTGATGTAAGAAGCAGTGTCACTGATCACTATTCCCTGAGTAATTGGCTGAGCTCTCTACCCCCATTCCACATCTGCTCTTGCCACCATTAAGCATTTCTATGCAGTTCCACTGGCAGCAACCACATTTCCAATTGAAACCATCATTAACCTAGAAGATCCTTACACCTCATGGCTTGGGTTAATAAGGCTCCATCACACCTCAACAGCAAGGCAAAAGGGGACAGAAGCAAAATTCTCAGAAAGCCCACCCAGGAGACAAAGGAAGATGCAGCCCTACAAACATGGTGAAACCATAGCGGGCAGATTAGAATCCCTCCATCTGTAATGAAACGAAGTTGAGAAGAAGAAAAGTTGTTGAATCATGTAGTTTATTGGAAAGTTGGTTTCCAAAAGCCCATCAGAATGAACGAACTAAACATAAGCAGACCTCAAACAAGGAATGAAAAACTGTAAAAATTAATTGCGTCCTTCTGTGTCAATAGTCAGGCTATGAGGTGAGCTATTGGCTAGGAATTTAGTAAGCATGGACCATATTTTCTTCCCACTTTCTGCTATACGATACTGTTGAACTTTGTACTGATGTAAATTCAGATGAAATAAAATCTGAATATGGAAAAATACACTCACGCTGCCACACAGGGTGATAGTGTGGTTCAGAGCCTAGTTCAAAGCATAAAGGATTAGAAGTGAAATCCGACTGTTGCCCGCTGATGGTAGCTACACCGGGGTGGTACTTTGGTAGTCTCCATTTCTGTTTGTGCATTAAGGTTTTGTTCTTTGCTGCTGCAGTCAGCCCTGTGTGTGGCAGAGCTTTCCAAAGCAATCTACTGGGAATCAGGACTTGTGCCAGGCTGTTATCTCCCTGCTGCGCTGCCGCTTCCTCCAGCAATGGGGGATTCCAGTCGCACAGCAGGGAGCGGCAGAAGGGCAGCCGTGATGCGGCCCTGAACAAGAGCAGCCAGATAAGCAGTGAAGAAGAGGCTGGAAAGGCAGGGGGATTACTTTGTGCTCGGAGATGGATTGCCCATTTATTTCCCTCTTGCGCTGCAAAGGTTACAGGGGAACTTCTGAAAGAACCAGCTTACCGTTGGCAGGGACTCTCCTCTCTTCCTCTTCCTTGCTGGTGAAACACAGGGTGTCTGTGGGGGAAAATTGCTAAAATTTCAGACTTCTCAGAAAAACTAATTGCTGCTTGCTCAGGTGCAGGTGTTGGCTGGAGTTTTGTATGATCTGGAGCCTCTAGCAGTGTGTGTTGGGGAAATGAATGTCAGGGCAGCTGTGCATGCAGCCTTACCCAGCCCCTCTGCTGTTGGCTGCAGAGGTTGGAGCGTTTGGGGTTTGGCAGTATGAAGGGCCCCTGATTTCTATGTGTGCAGCAGCCAAAATTTTCCCCTTTGTTTCCACCTGGTGTCTGGAAGAAGTGCTAGATCATAGAATCATAGAATCCTTAGAGTTGGAAGGGGCCTTTAAAGGCCATCAAGATCAACTCCTCTGTAATGAACAGGGACATCCACACTCGATCACATTGCCCAGAGCCTGATCCACCTTTGCCTTGAAAGCCTCCAGGAATCAGTCTCCTTGATGTCTCCAGGGGCATCAACCACATCCCTGGGCAGCCTGTTCCAGTGCCACACCACCCTCACTGTAAAAGACTCTTTCCTTATATCTAACCTACATTTCACTTCTTGAGAGTGAAGCTATCACAGCAGACCTTGCTAAAAAGTGTGTCCCCTTCTTTCCTGTAGCTCTTCTTTAGATACTGAAAGGCCACTCTCAGGTCAACTCAGAGCCTTTTCTTCTCCAGGCTGACCAGCCCCAGCTCTCTCAGGTGTCCTTGTAGGGGAGATGTTCCATCCCTTGGAACGTTTTTGTGGCCCTCCTCTGGATGCACTCCAGCTGGTCTGAGTCAGATCATGTGTATGCAAATATTATGTATTTCATGGCTAGCTGAAAACTCAAGACATTTTTCTGAGAAAATATTCCAAATAAGATTTATTTGAAAACTACTGCTGTAATAAGCATCCACATGTAAATACTACTGTGATACACTAGGTGGAGGCACTTCCATATTCAAATAAGGTTTCTAATTATTATTAGCAAATAATATTAAGCATGTGCTTAAGTCCTTGTTCAATAATGCAGTGTTATATAGTAGAGCTTAGGCATTTGCTTAAGTGATGGCTGAATAACTGTGAATTAAAAGTGAATATAAAGCATTTATTGGTGCTATTATTTTCTCTGATCCTAGATGGAAAGTATAGTTTCAAAATACATGCATTAATTTTTTTCCTCTGCATCAAAGTGGTGGAATATTGTTCTGTTGTTATATCGTCAGTTTAATTCTGAAATATCATAGAATCATAGAATATCATAGAATCATAGTGTGGCTTAAGCTGGAAGGGACCTCAAAGTCCACGCAGTTTCAACCCCTTGCCATGGGCAGCCACCCTGGGGTACTCAGGCTGCCCAGGGCTCCATCCAACCTCACCTTGCTTGCCTCCAGGGATGGGGCATCCACAACTTCTCTGAGCAGCTGTACCAGTGCCTCACTGCCTTCTGAGTAAAGAACTTTTTCTTGTCATCTAATCTCAATTTCCCTCTTTTAGTTTAAAACTGTTCTCCCTTGTCCTATCACTATCTACCCAAATAAAAACTGCATTTACCTCCTGTTTATAAGCTCCTTTAGGTATTTGAAGGCCACAATGAGTTCTCCCCAAAGTCTTCTCCAAGCTAAACAAGCCCAACTCTTGCAGCCTTTCTTCATAGGAGGGATGTTCCAGCCCAGAGATCATCTTCTTGGCCCTCCTCTGGACCCACTCCAACAGCTCCACATCCCTCCCAGGCTGGGGGTCCCAAATAAAGATACACTACCCCCAATGGGGCCTCACAAGGGTGAAGCAGAAAGGGCCAATCAACTCCCTCTCTCTGCTGGCATCACTTCTTAGATGCAGCCCAGGGTACCATTGGTTTTCTGGGCTGTGAGTGCACACTGCTGCCTCATGTTAAGTTTTTCATCCTCCAGGACTCTGCAGGGCTGCTCTCAGTGAGTTCTTCTCCCAGTCTGTACACATTTCTGGGATTTTGCTGACTCAGAATGCAACATCTTGCACTTGGCCATGTTGAACCTCATTAGGTCCACTTTTTGAGCTTGTTCAGGCCCCTTTACATGGCATCCTTCCCTTTGGTCATATAAACTGCACCACTCAGCTTGGTGTCATCAGCAAATTTGCTGAGGGCATAAAGCTGAAGTCTTATAAAGCACCGTGTAAATATATATGTATGTGTATTAAATATTTGTTTTTCATATATTGGATTGTACTTTGAATATTTTATTCAAGGAAAATAAATCATAATGTTGGTGAAATTGTTTCCCTGTATAATATTATACTTCAGAGGAGGAAATACTTATCAGAGGCTCTTTAGTTGATGTTTAGTTATTTTTGGCTAGTGCTGAAGTAATCCATTTGTGTAAGGTTCTCTGCAGATATTACTGAGTACAGTTTAGCAGTGTCTTGTGCCATTTAATTATTTTACATGGTATTAGTATGGATGAAAGGTGAAGGTCAGACACTGGATAATATCCAAATAGACTCAAGTAATTAGTGACTCAAAGATCCTTACAGGAGCTGATAACAAGTGCATGTAAAAGTTTTGTTTGTTCTGTTGCTCTATCAGGAGCATCATTCACTGAAAAAATTATCTGTTTTCAAAACAAAGTGTTTACTTATTTGTTTATTTCCCATAATGTGATTCCTTTGTAGATTAGAAATACAAAAATCAGAAGTGATCTTAATTTTAGAAATAGTATATATTTTAATTTTTCTAACCACTTGAGTTTGTATGTAATTGGGTACCTTGAATTCCTGTTTCTACAGGTACTCCTGAGAGTGACACTGTATGTAAGAGATGTCCAGAGGGATTTTTCTCCAATGAAACGTCATCCAAAGCAGTCTGTCAAAAGCACACAAACTGTAGTGCTTTGGGTTTCAAGCTGGCATTAAAAGGAAATGCAGTTCGTGACAACATCTGTCAGGAAAATACAGATACGTCACCTCAGAAGTGTGGAATAGGTGTGTATCATATTAAACAAGAGTCCTCTGAAAGCATACCTTTGACTGTCATTAAAATGAAAATGTCAGCATTTATGATAAAAAATAAATACCCGTTTGGCTGATATGGTAGTGGCTGGAGAAGAGTCTTAACTATTCCAGACCAGACTAAATGAAACTCAAGCATAGAGAGCAACAACACTAAAGACTGCTTCCTAATTTTAGTGTCTTTTAATTATTTATCCTTATTATCCCTGCTGCATGCTGTGTAGTCCAAAGGTGAGCAGGGCAATAGGGATGACACCAATGGACATATGATTTTGCTCTGAGCCCCATGATCTAGGTGTAGATGTCCCTGTTTGTTGCAGTAGAGTTGGACTAGATGACCTTAAGGGGTCCCTTCCAACTCAGACAGTTTTATGATTCTGTTGTTCTCTTTCTGTTTCAGATGTAACCCTGTGTGAAGAAGCTATGTTTAGGTTTGCTGTACCTACTCATCTCACACCTAACTGGCTGAACACCCTCGCGGACAGTTTGCCTGGGACAAAGCTAAGCACAGAAAATATAGAACAGATTAAACAAAGGCACAGTTCACAAGAGCAGACCTTCCAGCTTTTGAAATTATGGAAGCAGCAAAACAAGGAACAGGATACAGTCAAGAAGATTATTCAAGGTACCTTATATTGTTAGCTCTTATATTGAGAGAAACCTAATCGTCATTTTAAAAGTTCCTTGGGATCAAATTCCTCTTGGTAATGTGTTATGTTCTGAAGAGGCCCCTCAGGGCTTGGCAGAAGTTTATTGATGCAGTAAGCACAGTGATGCTGAGGGGAAGCAGGTAGGAAACTTTCCTGATCAGCTCAGAGGACTGACTTCTTCACAGATTTGTAGGCCCTTGGGAGTACATGTGGTGTCACAGCCCATATTCCCTTTTGAGGCTATACAACATATGAAGAATTTTGATGAGATGGGGGAAAGCATTTCCCACTTTTACATCTTAGTGGTGACTGCTGTGGTTAGAGGGAGTAGGATGTGTGCAGCTGAGAGTTCAATTTGTTTTTATTATAAAATGGAGATTGATGGCTTGAACGGGGACACCAATACACGGAATGGGAACACATGGGAATAAGGTATACACAGACACGCTTTCTCTTCTTTTTCCCTTCCGGGACCTATTTGTCATGCCAACTGACTGCTTTGTTTGTGCTGAATCTGCCAAGACAGGTGTCAGAGTTGAAGCAGTGCCACAGTGTTAACACTGGGGTTGTATGGAAGTCAGGCTAACTCTTTCCGTGTAAGCCACCATCAACATGCACCACATTTGAATAACCTTTTGTCTGCTGGGAATCGATTTGAAAAATGCTACAGAAATGTTTTTTTGCCTCCCCTTTTAAATATTTATGGCTATGTCAGATCGTGAAGTGTCTAGAACACTTCAAAACATAAAATGACTATTTTAGCAAAGCTTGCCTAAATATATCTGAAGAAGAATAAATTTTTCGTTCTCTGGAACCAAATATTAGAAGTCCTACCATGTACACTGAACACTGTACATGATAAATGAAACATGCTTATGGAAATAAATACTTGCTAGTGACTTCGTATGTAATCTGGCACTGTTTATATTAGCAAAGTTAATCACATTTGCAAGTCCTTTTCAGAACTGGAGCTTAAAAAAAAAACAGTATTCCTGTGAGAACTACTTGAAGTTAAAAAAATAAATTCCTGTGAGAAGGAATATTCACCTTGATATTTTGAAGCTTTTCTGCAGGTCATTGTGGAGTTATCATGCACTGTACTTAATGTCTCTTTTCTTTTTGCTTTCTATAGATATTGATCTTTGTGAAAATAGTGTCTTAAAGCATCTTGGCCAACCAAATCTCACCTTTGAACATCTCAACACACTGATGGCAAGTTTGCCAGGGAAGAAAGTGGGAAAAGAAGATATCGAGCGCACAATGAAACTGTGTCAGCATGCAGAGCAAGTTCTGAAGCTTCTCAATCTGTGGAGAATAAAGAATGGAGACCAGGACACCATTAAAGGTTTAATGTATGGACTGAAGCACTTGAAAACGTACCACTTTCCTAAACGGATCATCCAAAGTCTGAAGAAAGTCATTAAGTTTCTTCACAGATTTACAATGTATAGATTATACCAGAAACTCTTTTTAGAAATGGTAGGGAATCAACTTAAATCAGTGAAAGTAAGATGTGTCTAATTCTAGTTATTTTTCATTCTCCACTGACACTTTTTCCCTAATTACTGCCAGCAGTAATTAAACTGGAACATTGTTTCCCTACATTATCTCTTTCTATTTATAGAAATGCCAGACTGGAACAGCTCTAAGTCTTTTGCAGTGTTCTTGGAGGTTTTTTATTGTGTTGTTTGTTTGTTCACTTGGTTGGTTTTTGTTGTTGTTGTTGTTCTTAATCACTTTTGTAAAAGCTATTAACCTGTTGATAACACTAAGAGCCTGATTCTGCATTTTTGCACAGAGTTGAAAAGCCCCACTATTACAGTCACTAGAGGAGAAAAGAATGCTGAACCAGGCTCTAATGCAGTATTTACTATTTATATTCTTTGAGATATAAACATTTTTGTTGTACATATTTATTAAGTTAAATGGAATGTGTATGAGACTGAATTTGGGGAAGAGAAATGAAAAGCACACTGTATATTTTCTAGTTAAACAAAAATGATCCCGTATATTTTTCTGGCTAAATTTTGTAGCATGCTCTAAAAAAAATCTTTATTTCTTTACATTTGGTATTTAAAGAATTATTATTACTTAGTTTTATTTGTATAACTTGTGTTATCTTTGGGTAGGGATGTTTTAATTTATCCAATGATTTTAACTCAAATGTGGTGAAAATATAAATGACCTGAATATTTAAATATTCTGTGAGGAAGTGAATGTATCGTATTTAAGAAGCTGGATTTTTACATAGAGTTTCATAATCTTATTTTATAAAACAATTAAATTTTTCAGATTACTTTTTGACTGATGTTTTACTCATGACTCTGAAGTAGGAACTACTAAGAAAGACATTCTGTGCAAATTTTGATGCTTACCTTGGGCTTGGCTCTCCACTGTTCTCTGCCTGGTCTAGTAGATAATATGAGAACCAAGTAAATATTGACCAGCACTGGATTTTCATGGCTACTGTACAGGTGTAAAAGAATGTACAAAGTGCAAGAGTATCCAAGTTCACAGGTCCCAGACAGATGCGATGCAGCTAGTTATAACTCTATAGACGTATGTGGCCCAGCATCACTGTTGGCCTGGCATCATTCTTGGAGAGCTCACAACCTTTGCCCTCACCACAGCTTGTAATTTCATGGAGGAAAGATGATGCACTGACACTGCTGAGCTTGGAAAACCTCACATGTTGCCACTGTGTTTAAAGGAAGGGAGCAAAGAGAGGTCACATTAAAAAAAAAATGCACTTACTTTTGCCCTCAGCTGCAGAATGAGACACCTGCAGAGAGTCAGACAACTAAAAATGGGAGCAGAGAGTATGGTATGAATGTTGTTACTAAAAGCTCAAATAGTTTTAAGGTCTTCTGATCATTGTCAGTGCAAGCCAAAGGCTTTGGTGGCTGCAGAGAGAGACTGCTCTGTTTCTTTCTTCAATCTACACAGATGGAGCTTAGATCTTCCTTTCCTTTGTGTAAAGGAAGGAAAAGCCATTAACCTTGTGTGGCAAATGTTCCAGTACAGCAGATGATAGGATTTTAAGCAACGAATGAGGAAGAGAATCCTGGTAGAAGTGATATGTTCGTATCATAAGGGCTCTCTTACTGAGAGTGCAAGTGAGATATGTTGTCTTAAGATACTTAAATTTTACTCATTTTCTTCTGAATTTTCACAATCACTTTTGGGATCCAAGTGCAGGTATTCGGTAATAAACTCCTCTTTATATCACGTGCTATATATTAGCATCTCATTTATCAGTGTAGCTGGAAAATGATGTTAAACACACAGAAGAAGCCCTACGTTTACCTTGGTTGGTTTGAAACCAGTTACATAATTTTACAACAGAAACTGTTAGATAATTATATAAACATGTAACTAAATAGGTTGAAAGACACTAACAGTGGAGTCTCAAATTAGAAAAGAGAGCTCAGATTTTTTCAGTATTCTGCCAGGTGTGGAAGTTTGGGTTGTAGGTATTAAAAATAGAAACCTTGTCTCAGTGCCAGCACCATTAGGGGCCTGCAGCACAATGGAGAGGAATGCTACACACCTCTTACAAACATTTCCATCTTGATCCTTTCTATGTTAAAATCTTTCTAATACAAGACTTTAGCATTTGGTAACGTACTTCAGTACAGCACAACCACTACTAGTTCTCTGTTGAAATGTCAGTATTAAATTATTACCTGTGTCCTTTAAAATGAGATTTTTTTTTTGCCCAGACATAAAGGTACACTGATGAATTATTCTTTATAAAGCTGACTCAGCTAACCAGGTGGCCACACTAAGGCAAGCATTTCTCAGCTAGCTATGCCTCATTTATCAATTCAGCTTCACTCAGCTGGAAGGAATCAAACACTTCACATGGTGAGCAGCTGATGCTTTCACTGCGTTCCCTTCCCCAAAGAGCCTCCAGCCCAAAATAACCAAGACAAACAAAAGCGAGACCTGAGATAATGAGGGAGGGATGAGGCAAACAGAAAGTGGGAGGGCTGCTTGGAAAAAAATGTGGCTTTGGGGGGTGGTTTGTTTTCAAGGAAGGTTGCAGGAGGAAAGAGGATGTGTGAGAAGGGAAACTTGAGGGATGGGGGCATGTGGCAGCAGCCAGAACTCAGTCTTGGGGCGTCTGAAGGACGGATGCTGTGCTCCAGGTACTCTGACCAGGGTAGCCGTGCCTGTTCTCAGCCTTGCTTTTGGGCCAGGCTCAGGTGAAAACAGATGTTTGGTCAACCTCCAGCTAGTGGAGATGTTAAAAAGCAATACTACAGGTTTAAAACAGAACCTTGCAATTCTGAAGTCTTCTGTAACCCATTTTTTAAAATCTATTTTTTTTCAGAGACTGTCCTCCAGTGAGGCAGTTTCCTGTGTCTCAGAATATACAAGATGTTTTGAGGTAAAAGAGAAATTAAAGAAGAAGCAAGATACTAAGCTCTTTAATCATCTGATATTTTACACTGAACACATCACCAAGCACAATAAATTCCTCGTCCCTGGCTGTGACTTGTGGATGCTCTCACTGAAAAATTACCAATCAATAATATACTCTGCTATAACCTGCACATTTAAAATACTGCTTGATATTTGATAACTCTTAAAAAGTTGAGGTGGATAACGAAGGTTCAAAGGATTGGTCAGGGGTGTGTATGTGTCTCTAACCAAACACTGCATACGTACACACACTCACATGCACTTTCACTCGTGCACACCGTGAATACAACTTGTACTAGGGCTTTGACAGGCTGTGGTGATGAATTCAGTCCAACCAACACCCTTCATCACCCTCAGACGCCTATCTGCACATCCTGGTACAAGTCAGTGCTGCCGTCTCCAAGGCAGAAGTGTCTGATTTGCTTGTAAATCACCCTCAAAGTCCCCAGATTTTGAGCCTTGAATTAATTCCAAGTGGTGTTTCAGAAGTAAGCAGATATTTATAGAAAAAAAAAGAAATTCCTGCAGACTACCAGAAATTATTCAGTTTTGTGTATATGTCAGAAATGGGAAATACTCACCCTTAAAAATATTTCTTTGTTGATATAATTTGAACAGAGAAGGGAAGGGAAAAAAAGAAAAAAAAGAAAAAAAAAAGAAAGTAAAGAAATAAAGAGAGAGAGTTTTACATTTTTCTTCCTTCTACCTAGGTGGTAGGACCAATATTGGCCATACTTAGGGACAGAAATGTCTATCAACCAAAGGATGTGGTCACTGTGGAAGTGACTGTTCCCTGGGCAGCCAAAGGTCTCCACTATCTAGGGGCAAGGGCTACAGCAGTGGGCTCAGAATTGCAATGAATTGAGTAATTCTAGTTTTATATTAGAGTTGAGAAAAAGTAAAGCAGGTGAATGCAACTTGAGCATAGTTTATTCCACTCATCATCATCAAATACAATCCCTTGTATTTATGGCAAGTTTGCGTAGGATTCCTCTGTTTGTCTTTTCATGTTTAAAAAAAGTTCTTTCATTCTACCACATTATTTTTTTAAAATCACCCTGACCTTTAGTACCTAGGAAGTTGTTTAAAAGGAACCACATGATGAAAGATTGTGGCTTTGGCAATATTTCATATATGAAGAGAGCTGGGTGGGGTTCAATAACCATGAATGTAGAAAGTTCTGGAGAATACTTTTTTTTTTTTTTCTCTTCGTCTGAAAGAGAAAGCCTTCAGCCACCTCTAATTAACTAAATAAACTTTCTTGCAACTAAGTTATACACTGTTCTGATTGACTGTGTGTAGCTTTCTCTGAGCACAAAATAAGATTTCTTTCCGCTGATAGTATTGACGCGCTGGTATTTGTATCATGTCTCAGCTTTGTCTATGGCACTTAGGATGTGTGAAATGGCGAATCCTAAAGGATGAGTAGTCCCACTGCAATGGAAACTCAATGTCAGTAAGAGGTGGACCAGATCCTTGACCTGAACAGAGTCAGAGACTCAAGGTGCGTGAATACCACGGTGCTTGCAGGAGCTTGGCCAGAGCAAGGGAAGACGAACATAGATCCACATTTGCGGGAAGGGCGTCCACACTCAGGAGATGCGTCAATGCTTCAAGAAGGGTGTGTTTTTTGGATTGCAACAAAATAAGCTGAGAGTGGCTGGCAGCAGGTGAAGCCAGCGGGAAACCAGGCTATTCCGGTCTCCGGGAGGTAGAGAAGAGCAGCTTGGTTTTACGCCGCGTGGGCTGGGAGACAGCACAAGGATTCAAGGAATGGGTAGTTACTGCTGGTGAGAGGTGTTTTGAAAGTCTAACAAGACTGACTTGCTGAAAACACAAGGACTCAGAGAAACAATGCAAGAAAATTCCTCTGTTGCCTCCAAATGTATGCCTCTCTTGAAATAATCACAAAAAAATTATGCTCTAGAAACATGTATACCTTCATTGGAAGGAAGAGATTCCTTTGACAGCTAAGAACCAAGATTTTGTAGCAGTATTGGGGTGATTTTCTGCTGACAGAGCCTGCCCACAGGCAAATGATGGCAACAATAAGATAGTTCAGTGAAAGCTGTAGAACTTGGGACCTAGTGATGCCCCCAGATTATCTGTACCCTGCAAGGATTCTGATACTTTAAACTCATCACAAGGATGCCCAACCCCACAGGAATGGCTTCAGATCTACAGGATAAAAGGGTCTCTATGAAACATGGACTTGTAGCCTGGCTCTACCTCCTGATATAATGCACCCAAGTCACCCTCCCCTTTGGGTGCAGGTGGTTGCTCCACTTCCTTGCCACACCTAGTGCTGCTAATTCCCACTTTTCCTTGCCCATCAGCAGGTCCAGGCAGGAGGAGGCTGCCAGGCTTATTTCCCTCCTTCCCAGTCTTGAGAGGCCTGCTGGGAAGAGGCCTTGACTCAGCCTGGGACAGGGAGGATGCCTCTACCTCCTGCTTCCACCTGGGATAGCTGTCTCTCCTGACTTAATCCACCATTCTGCCATCAGTGTGGTGGCTCAGCCTCCAAAAAAAAAAAAAAATAGGTTGGGAAGGCCATGGTGTATGATTTTGGTGGTGAGGATGCGGCTTAAAGGCTTGAGGACAGAGCAGAACTGGCGGGTGCCATGGGGGTGTAGGATCATTAAGGTTGGAAAAGACCACTAAGATCGTGTAGTCTGACCATCAGTCTATGCCTGTGACTGCTTGAGACCACGTCAGTCTGGGCAGCACCTACTCTTCTCTTGAAAAGCTCCAGGCAGCCTGTTCCAATGGCCCAGTACTCTTTCTCAGAAGTTTTTCCTCATATTCAACCCGAACCTCCCCTGCTGCAACCTGTGGCCATCGTATCTCATCCTTTCCCTGTTAGCTGGGAGAAGAGGCGGACTCCCACCTCACCACAACCTCCTCTCAGGGAGTTGTAAACACCAATAAGGTCTCCCCTGAGCCCTCTTTTCCAGACTGAACAATCCCAGTTCCCTCAGGTTCTCCCCATAAGACTTGTGCTCCAGACCCCTCAAAGCTTTGCTGCCTTTCTTTGGATGCACATGGACATGAGGTGGTATGTAGTCCCTGAAATGTTGTTTGCCTCCAGAACAGCATCGCTGGTCCCCCATGTGCCCCCAGAGGTGGTGGGCTGTGTTCCCTTGTTCCCAGTTTGAGTCCATACAGATCTGGAGTGACTCCACAGAATCCAATGAGCATGAGGCCAGTGAAGAAAGATAATTATGTAAAGCAGAAATGAGCCCAGGCAGCCAGCAGTTGTTTAGGGACTGGAAAGATATCTGTGACCCAAGGAGGTCTGGATTCATTTATCAGCCAGAGTAAACAGTCACTTCTGTAGCTAATTTTGTAACACAAGTATGACAGTAAGCCTGAAACTTACTCACATATTCCATTTTTATTAATGATACCCTGACGTGCAGCGTATCCTGACCAAGGAAGCCTGGGAAGTTTTAATCAGCACACAGAGGAGCTCTTATATCTCTAATTTCAGAGTTGGAACATGAGACTGAACACTATATTTTACCCAGCTGCATGAATCTGTAAGGATTATAAAGCCCACAGGTTCGCCCTTTCCTTTCAAAGATGAAAAAAAGAATATTTCTTCTTATTTTAACTGCCATAACCTCATAATAACTCCAGAAGCTCTTAAGAAGCAGCAAACCTCTCCCTGCAGCAGACGCTGAGTGCTGGCACATTGACCCGGTGCCCGCAGCGCAGTCTGGGCCTGTAGTGGGGCTGGGCTTCACCTGCAGTTCTGCCTGAGGGTCTGTCAGCCCCTTGATCAGCATTGCAAACACAAATTCAAAATTACTGTCAATTTTTGGGGGGTTCTCCTCTGTTAAACTAATTGAGCAGCTGGACCTACTGAACACGTATTACCTATGCGGTGTTGCACAGCAGTTCACAACAGAAGGCACTGCCCCACTATTGCCCCGTGTTACGTTGTGTTTACAAGGTGCTTTGGAAACTGCACTTCTTCCCACAGACATCTTCCTCCTCCCGCTGACACTGCGGTGAGAGGGTGGTTACAGTCCTGAAGTGTGTCGGACAAACTCAGGCACTCACAGAACGCTGAATAAGAAGAGTCTGGCAGCAAAGACGCCTGGGTTATATGAAGGGCAATGAGTAGGAAAACCCTTCACCTAGGAAAATACAGTCCTGAGAAGGACCATCATTGCTCCCACGGTGCAGGTATTATAAGGTCTATAATATGCTCCAGTGAAATTGGAGCAACAATAAATCTGACACACACACAAAGCACGCGTCCTGTTGGCTGGTTGGCCCTGCTTAAGGTTAAAATGCCTATGAGCAAATACTTAATCAGCAGCTTCTTGAGTTTGCTATCATGCCTCAGAGATTCCATTCCCATAGAAAGTTTAATGGTAGAAATAAATGTGCACTTCCAGAGTTGGCTAATTAAGCAGTAAATTAAAAGGATTATAATAAGAATAACAATTACTACCATTCCTCCATAGTCACCTGTGTTCACCTTTTGCAAGAGAGCACTAGATTTAAAATTCAGCCCTGGAGGTATTCAGTCTTGCTCCAGAGATGTCCCTGTTCAGCAGGTGGGATTCAGAGGTGCCTGGAGGGAAGTGGAGCCATTTCCCCACCTCCTGAGCACTTTAGTGCTGTCTTGGTAAGGTGTCCCTTGTGGAGATAATGGGTCCTTGGCTCACCTGCACAGTGCAAAGCAGTGTTGTTTTTTTTTTTCGCTGTTGTTTTGTTTTGTTTTTTGTTTTATCTTCTAAACGTAAGGTGTTTTCCAAAAAAAACCCCAAATGATTGAGACATAACCAGCCAGCAGTGTTTCCCTGAAAAATCCCAAGTACTGAGCCTTGTGGGAAAGGATGCTGACTCACAGGTCCTGGTGGCTCAGAGCACAGCCCTGCTATCACATCGTTGGGGAGCTCACTTCAGGAAGGAGGAAGAAAGCTGTGCATGTGCGAAAGCAAGAGGGAGGAAAGGAGAACTTTGTGCTTTATTGTGATTAAAGGCATGCTGTAAGAACGTTGAGTTTAGACTATTTTTTGTATAAGTATTTAGCTGATCTGCATAAGTATGTTTTATTCAGTTTTCTGTGGTGTGTCTGAGGAATATAAATTAAATATTAAATTTTAAATAGTAGGTCTTGAGCCCTGAATGGTCTTATCATAGAATTGTAGAATGGTTTGGGTTGGAAGGTACCTTTAAGATTGCTGAGTTCCCACCTCCTGAAATAGGCAGGGACACTTCCCTCTAGCTCGGGTTACTGAAAACCTCATCCAGCCTGGTCTACTCTAAATGATCTAAGTGATAATCTCTTCCAGTTTAAAGCCATTTCCCCTCATCCTGTTGCTATATGCCCTACAAAAAGTCCCTTCCCAGCTTTCCTGTAGGCTCTCCTCAGGTACTGGAAGGCCACTATAAGGTCTCCTCAGAGCCTTCCCTTCTCCATGCTGAAGAGCCACAGCTCTCTCAGCCTGTCCTCACAGGGGAGATGCTCCAGCCCTCTTCCTCTTTTTTCTCTCCAGTCAGACTCTTGAAAACCACGTAATCCTCCTTTCTCTGAGAAAAACCTGAAGTGGAGAAAAAAAGTACTTATTTTCAATGGACATGTTAGAAGACTACCCTCTGTGGGAGGGCGTGATGTATGGTGTGGTGTCCACTGTGGTGCTGGTTCCATCGCTCATGTGCAAAAGGATAAGGCAATTTCAGCCCCATGAAATGCAGTTTTGCATATTACATTTCTTGACAGTTATGACTTAAGGTTTATGCTTGGTGTTCTTTACATCTTGCTTCTGCTGGGTTTGAAAAAGCTTTTAAAGAAAGAGCAACAAAAAAAAAAACAAACCAAAAAAGCAACAAGATTGCCAAAGGCAAGTAAAAACAGAGCAAACTGTACCACAGCAGTGCAAATACCCAGTGCTGCTAGAGGAAATGCTTGCAGTATGACAGCTGCAGTCTTTAGATGAAGAATTATACTAAAAAATGTTATTTCAGTATTTATTCAGAGTAAGAATATCTTGCTTCTGGAAAGATGGATTGAGAAATAACGCCTGCAATTTCGTTCTAGTGCAGCCATACCATTTGGGATTACCCAAGCAATAACCGCAGTGCTGGGAGTCCTCCCAGCCACCCCACTCCATGTCTCACAGTCACTTCAATCCCTAAAAACAGCTCTGAGTAATGACCAGAGAAATTCTTGTGGAAGCTCGGATTGCAGCTCCATTGGTTGTTCATTTCTCCCTCCCAGGCGAATACTGAAGGGGAATTACGAGCCCACAGAGACCAGGACCTGATTGCCCAAAGAATCTCTGGTCTATGCTCATGTGTCTGGTTTAAGTCTGGTCCACAAAGATTTTCTGCAAGCACTTTTTTTTTGTGAATTTCATTGTGAAGAGAAATGTAATCTTTCAGTGAATACTTGATTCTGGTCTTGCTCCCAGTGGCATTGCGTGAGTGCCTACACTGACTTTTATTTGATTTACTGAAAGTGTAAGAGTGGCTGGGCTCAGCACCCTACCTACCCTAGCCATATTCCTCAAGCTGCTCTGGCTCCACCAATGGTAGGGGGCCATGAATAATAAGAAAGAAGTAGCAAATGAGCTATTGGGTTGCTAGAGCTGCACTGCTGGCTAGAGCAGAAGATCTCAGGAGGTTTCTGATGTAGGTCACTCTGAAAGTAGTACCTCCTTTTATTTCCATGGAAAATACAACAAATGCAAAAAGCTTAATAACAGTATTTGACAGAGCAAATTCTCAGCTACAAAACACTATTCTTGAACATAGTCACCACCATAAGCTATGCATTTTGCCAGTGATGAGCAAGAGCCTGCATGCCACACTCATAAAAGTCTGCACTGTCAGAGATGACCACTCTTTCAAAGCTGCAATGACAGCATCGTAGGTAGGAGAATGTTGCCCATGCAATGCATCTGTCCTTGTCCTGAACAGATGGAAGTCAGGAGGTGTCTAATCCAGACTATGAGGAGAGTGTGTTAGGACAATCCAGCCCAGACTGGCAGTGTGCACCATGGTCTTCAAACTGGTATGGGGCCTGGTGTTATCATGTTGCAAGAGAAGGTTTGACTTCTTCTTTGGTCTGACTCTGGACATTTGAGCTGATGGTTTGTCTGGGTACCAGGAAATCCAGAAGGATCACTCCTTTCCTATCCCAAAAAGACAGTGCATACCACTTTACCTGCTGAGGATTGTGTCTTGAACTTTTTGTTTGATGGTGAATTCACGTCACCACTCCACGGACTGCCATTTTGACTCTAACCCATAGTGGTGACACCACATCTCCTCACTGGTAATGATGCCATCTGTTACAGAAAGCAAAGCTCAGCACTGCCCTACACTCCCTAAGAGGAGCTGCAGTTGCCATGAGGTCTCCCCTCAGCTCCTCTGCTCTGGGCTGGGCAAACCCAGGAACTTCAACCTCTCCTCATGTGGCTTCCCCTCTAGACCTTTCACCATCTTCATAGCCCTCCTTTAGATGCTCTCTTATAGTTTTATGTAGTTATATTGTGGCACCCAAAATTGCACCTGGTGCTCCAGCTGAGGCTGACCAGCACAAACCAGGGCAGGACAACCCCTTCCCTTGACTGGTTGGCAGTGCTGGGCCCACTGTACTGCAGGGTATGGTTGCCACTAGGAGAAGTTGTCGGGGAATTCTTATTGTCAAGACTTCCTTGGTACTAAAAGTCACCTCTCCAGTGTTTTCTTGAGACACTAGTTTCGTTTCTTTCTTAAAGATCATTAAACCAATATCAGTGTACTTGAAGAGAAGTGCTTCATATTCTCTGTGTCAGCTACACCTGACACTTCACATCTTGCTGCTCAGCTCAACCTTTGCACTCAGAAGAATTAAGTGTTGTGATTTGCTTAAACAGGGCCAAGGAGACAGCTTTGTCTCAGCTGTGCACAGTCTGCACACATCTGGATGGTGCTCTGCTCCTCTCCCACAGCTCTGCAGGGCCATTGCTGCTGGGAGGCACAGCCTGTGGTGCTTCGGCTGTGCGTGACTTCCCTTCCTCTGTCTGGAAGGGATGAGGGGATCCCTACTAAGAAAGTCAGAGGGTTTATATTGTTCACGTGGGAAAATCTGAAAGAAGTCTTGGATGCAAAGCTAGAGGTTAAACTGAGATTTTCCTTCTGAAGAGACTCATTTATTTTAAGCAGGTAATTCTTTTCCCCATATTCCAGAAAAGAAAAAAAAAAAAAAAAAAAAAAAAAGAA
>VXAB01000283.1:288426-376806 GCA_013399175.1 Odontophorus gujanensis
AAAAAAAAAAAAAAGGAGAGAGAAAATGTAATATGTTCAACTTAAAGGACTAAAAATGTTAAAAGAGAGAGAGAAATTGATTATTTTTATTTTCTATACATGAAAGAACTGAACTGAGTTAAATGGAAGGCAACTCCACTTGAGTACAGTGGGTGGAATGGTTCCACAAAAGCTGTGCACGTCTGCAAAATCAGAAAAAAATGAAATAAAGTATACTTAAACCTTCAGAAATAATTAAGTCATGTGTTTCTGATTATGCAACAAATGGTTGGATCAGATTGCTTAGAAGATGGAGGGAGAGAAAATAAAGTGTTATCTTTTGTTGTGCATAAATGTTGTGGATATATTTTCTGAGATTAAAGTGATACAGAAAACATTTCCTTTAGCAGGCACTGTCACAGGCAATTTGCAGGGCAGGGACAGAACCATTTAATTCCTCTGTGTATAAAGGACAAAATGTACTGGCCTAAAACTGCCGGCTATGAAGGAAGACAAGAGAAAATGGGGGCTGAAAGCATCTCTGTGTTCCTGGCTGCAGCAGCTCACTTCTGTCAATTGCCTCCATCTTCTGCCAGAGAAGATGGTGGGGACCAAAATGGGGAGCAAGTGGTTTATTTTAAGTGAAGCCAGCATTGATGGTTTTCCTCGTCTTCCCCTTGGCTTAAATCCTCTTTTTTAAGGATCCCCAGTTTGCTGCATTATGACACATTTGACCTGTACAGGTCCCACTTTCTGCCTGCCATGCCCGGTGTCTTTCTGTGCATTCAGGTAGGTCTGTGTGGCACAGCTGTGCACAGCCCCTTCATGGAGTCAGATTAGTGAATCAAACGCACTGATCATGACATCCAAAGCAAACAGGGACCGAAGTTGCAAAGTAAGAAGGATTTTGCCTGCAATTCTGCGTCTCTTCAGAAGGGAAGCCAAACTTTGAAGAGAGTTGGCAGACGGTATTGAAAGGAGCTTTTCTTACCAAGCAAGAGCAACAGTCGGGTGTTGGAGTGATTACCTTCACTTCGCTTTTTTTCACCTGGATTGGGTTATCCATCTTTTTTTTTTTTATTTTTTTCCAGACAAAAACTACTTGATTTGTATTCAACTGGCAGTGAAAGCAGCTTTTATTTGACATTGTATAAGACTGTCTGTTATTTAGAAGTGTAGCTCTTTTCTGCAGCATAAATGAATAATTGTAGCTTCCATGGAAATTCTGAAAAGAGCATTTTATGGAGGAAATTGGTTATTTAGCCCCTTCTGGAAGAAAGGACTTCATTCCTTAATAACTGCTGATGTTTCTGCTTCACAGCCTATGTGCATTCATATGGCCTTAAATAAAAAAAGGCCTTTGCACTCGGGGAGTGCAACTTGTCCTTCTCCCTTTGGCACCGGAACTAAGTAGAGGGTGAGGAATGGCGTGAGGAAGAAAGGCTTCAGAAGAGCTGGCATGTAAAAAGAGCTGAGACAAGATCCATATCCAGGATCTGAACCACTTTTTGATTCCGGCACACTTTCAGATCTACCTCAGTGAGTATGAGTACACCAAGCCCTCTGTATTTGCACTCCCATCTATCCCACAGGTTGTCCAGAGATTGTGGAGTCTCCTCCTTGGAGATCTCCAAAATCACGTCAATGTGGCCCTGGGCCCCCTGCTCTGAGTGTTCCTGCTGGAGCAGGGGTTGTGCCAGATGGACCCCGAGATCCCTGCCGACCTCAACCATATTTTGATTCTGTGACTCTTTGGAAGCAACTAAATATGTCCATGCTATGAAACAACTGAAGCTTGCACAGGAACACAGATGCCATAAATGGGGTAGAGCTATGACACCAAGGCCCCCACCACGTGGAACAATCTGCACAGCAATTGTAGCACGTCTTTGAGTCCTCATCTGCCAGTGAAAGCAGTAATGCAATAAGGAGTTGGAGGCAGCTAGACTATTTTTTTCTTTTTTTTTACTTCAGGAGAGTTACTTGTATTTGCTTCTCAAGTCTGCATTTGAAGAAAAATTCATCTGTTTATTATAACAAAGTGGACTTGAAAATAGATGGCATGTATGTATTCTTAGGTCAGAAGTACACTTACCTCAGATGATAATTATTCTGTATTTTTAGCATCAGGGTTGGCAAAATCTTTCTATTTTCTCCCTTGGACAAAAAATGAAAATAAAAATAAAAATTCCTTCCTGTTACACACCCAGTACTCACAGCGTTTGTTACTCTGACAGCACTGTCTACTTCATTAATGCATGTGCAAAGGCTGCCTTAAGGCAGACAGGTGAATTCAGCCTGGCTTTACTTTAAGCTTGTCACTTTTTTTACTAATGTGGAATTTCAGCTTAGCTGGACTTTGCTGTCCATAATTCTTAAGTTCAAATGCTGCAATTCTAATGTAGATCTAATGCAGTCTACATTTAGCTCAACATTCAGAGTGCACACTTGAAGAGGAGTTATAGATATGTGCAGAATAGTGTCGTCATTTTAATTAATTCTGATATTAAATAATCCTGAAATTTTCCGGTTCAGTAAGCGTATTTTACAAGACAATCCCTCATTTGCTTAAATAAAACGTATTTAAATACATGTCTTTAAACTACTTTAATGTTTTCTTTATTTTATTAAGATAAAGTAGTGACAAAAATAAATTAAGAAAGAAATGATTTCTCACAAAGGCCTTTTTTTCCTTATAAAGTAAAAGCTTCTAGAGTTTAAGATGAAGGGATTCTACCTCATTAGCAAGCTAAGTCATGTCAATCTGTTTACATGGATAACAAATGAAATTTAAAATGGGATAAGAAAACAAGTGAAACATCTCTTTTAGGCATTACAGAAAGCAACACTGTGGAGCTTTTGTTCACATTTCTCCTTATTAGGATGTGTCTAATCCTGTCTTCTGGCAAAGAGATCCAAAGCACAGCACTCCAATACAGTGAAAGACATTCCCACCTGAAAGGAGGTTGCAGTGAGGTAGGGGTTGGCCTCTTTTCCCAGGTAACTAATGATAGAACAAGAGATAACAGCATTAAGTAGTGCCTGGGGAGTTTCAGGTTGGATATTAGGAAAAAATTCTTCTCAGGAAGAGTGATGATCTATTGGAATAAGCTTCCTAGGGAGGTGCAGCACCAGTGGAGTGTAGATGTCACACTGACATGGTACAGTAGTGTGGTGGTCATGAGAAGATGATTGAACTACGCAATGCTAGTGGCCTTTCTGGTCTTATTGATTCTATGTTTCTGTGCTCCTCTTTCCTTGGCCATAGAAGGTGCAACCTTGGCTGGATTGAATCCCTCCACAGTGGCCATGGGTCAGCGCAGACCAAGTGGGCAGCTCTTGTGTGCTCTTTGGTCAGTACAGCTATGTTAGGTGGATGTGAGGAAGTTGGAGCTCTGCTCTGTCCTGCCTCCAGGCTCGGATATTGGAAGAGAACTAGATCACTTTCCCCACCCCTTCTGCATTTTAGTCTTTCCTACATTTCTCACCAGCTCCATTTAAGAGCTGTATTTAATAACACCCGTGGATGGTTTTTAAAAACATGCCATTTTAATGTTTCTTTAACAATACACAAATTCCCATCAGACATAATTTTATAGTCTTATTACTCATACAAACATTGAATTTCCTCATTATTTCTATTGACCTTGGCTTTACTTAAATCCTGTGGCTGTGCAATAGTGCTTCTGCATAATATAAAATCATTTCCCCTTGGTAGGATTTACACTACACTGCTTTAAATATGATTGAATATCTCCTTGTTCTTGCAAGATGGCAAATAAGGTGTCCTTTACCTGGCTGTCCATTTTTCTTTGTTTCCAAATTAAACAGTCCTCCAATTATTTGTTCTTTTGCATGGCCCTTGAAGATCGTTTGCAGATTATAACAGTGGAGTCAGGCAAAAGAAAAGGAAAATGGGCTGGAGAGAGCTGTAGTGTGGAGGAGAAAGGCTGCGGCCATTTCTTGAAACTCTCTTCACTATATGTTCTTTCAACATAAAATTCATCCTCAGAGATGACTGCATGGATGTTCAGAATGTAGATAGCCTTTGATGATGCAAGGGGAGAAGAAAAACAAAGAAAATTGTATTGGAAATTGGACCTACCTGATGCAGAATGATCTGAGGATCTGGTCACCAAATGGTTGCAAAAAGACTCCCGACAAAAAAAGGTAGGAACAGATCAGTACTGTGGTTTTTTTCAGTAGCAGCGAGAATGAAGTTCAGGCAGAAGGGTAACTTTTAACCTTGTCTTGCTGATGCTACAATGCTATTGACTTTGCATGCTATGACTGCTGCATTTTGCTTTCATATTTTTACCTTTTTTTTTTTTTTAATTTTCTTAAGTTGTCAGACACTACTGCCCTGTCCTCTCAAGCAAACTGTACTTGAGTGGCAAATATGCAAGTACAGGTCTGGCACGGAATTTTCCACTTTGTTAGAAAGTGTATATTTGTCAAAACCAACCTATTTTAGTGGGAGCATATGTGCCAGCTTCCTCAGGAAGAATTTTGCTGAACCTACCTGGAATTTCCAGAGAAAATAGCAGACTCAGTCTTCACAGCAGCCTGTTTGTCAAAGCACACATCTCAGGTGTGAGAGAGCCAAGTTCTTGGCTCCAGAAAGGATACCCCATGTGATATGAAGAAAAATAGCTCCAAAAGGAGAGAACAAGAGCCCTAATTTAGGAAAGCCAAGAATGCATCATGAAGGCACTTACAATGGGAAGAATAAGCTCCGAGTCCATAGTCTGAATACAAAATGCAGACTTCACTGAAGTTTGCCACATCTTGCATGAGCTCCCTGGCCTCCAAGGTGTTGAATTATGGTAGACCATTACAGAAAAGAACATTAAAAAAACTTCAGTACCCCATAACCCTGAATTAATTACCTCCTTGTGAACAACTAGCATTTGAAATAAAGTTTGAGCTGTGCAAAACGATGCTGTTAACACATCTCTATGCTACCCATAGAAACTTCCACAAAAGTTGTTGATGGTGCCAACCACTCACTACCACTCTGGGATTAAATGTCATTTCCACACAAGAACAGAATTCAGATCAGCAACAAATGTGAGACTACAGCTTAAATTATTCTTATCTAATAAGGCAAGACTTCAGAAACTGCATACACTGAGAGCCAAGAGCTAGACATATTTTTGATGACAAAGCTTTTATATCTGTCTTGATGTTACTAACGTAGTCTGTTTAGTTAGGAATTCCTTAAACAGGGTGTTTCACAAAGAACTGAATTAAATTTGATTGAGCTTGATGGCATAACTGCCAATTAGTAGTGATGTTCATTTATATTCTGTTGAGATGCCCTCAAGAAATGCAGTGTGGCTCAAGATATTGTTCCTGTCTTAGCCTGAGTTGGTTGTGTCTTCATATTTCTCAGCCAAAAGGTAATTCAGTCTGCTTTTTTGATAACCAAACCACACAGAGGTCACAATACTATGTTTTGCACTTGTACTATTGTACTCACCTCCAGGTGTAGTAGTGACTGCAGTTGTCAGATTCCATGTGCTTGCACAGCAACACAAACAGGTTGTTACAGCACCATTTTGCAAAACAGAAGTTTATTAATTTTTCTTCTTATGCAAATGACAATCCATCTATTCACCATTACAAAATCTTCCTTTCTCTGGAAGAGTGAAGACTCTCCATTGGCTCCACTGTATTTTCCACTGCACTGACTCCTTACAATATCCATACCTGAAAGCTCAGAGAAGCAAGTGGGCGCTGCAGCCAACTGTTAAGATGAAAGCAGACCTCAGGTTTTGTTTTCTGAGAAGATACAGAACAGTGACTTAAGAGTCTTTTGCAATTTCCTTCTTTCACTCATTTGCTTCATCCTTTCTTTGCTGCTTGAGTTTATGTCATCCACTTTTGTCTGACTCTTTGACGGAACAGAAGGATTGCAACAGAAAGGTTGATAAAACTGTTTTCTGAGCTACTGACATATTCTGTTACTTCCCTGAATCTGGAAAAACCAAGCTCTCTACACATTATTTTTTTGTTCTTTTGACAGTCAAAATGTGTTCACAGTCTACGTAGTCTACACCAACTAATACTACATGAAAGTCTGATCACAAAAGCATGTTTTGAGCCATGCTGCAAAACAAATATACACTACCCCAATAAGAAAGTACTTATTTTCTTCCGTCTGATTCTCTCTCCCTCTCAGAGCATGACAAAACTTCCCTTTGAAAGATACAAAGGTGCATCCTTCTGTATGCTTGTGTTCTTCTAACGCTTTCCCCCTTTCTGTGTCTCCATCAGGGATGAGATACTGGTCTGAACACCAATCCAAACTATTTCAGAAACATTATGGAGAACAATGCTGGTTTTCTTAGTGGCATGCCATACTCACCTATGATTGAGTAACCTCTTACAAGCAGACTGAATTATTTTCCTTGAATCTTCATACCTAAAATATACCCAACAAAACAAGATGAGATTTGTTATGCTCTTGTTATAGGTCACAATCATTGTTACTGAAATCAGTGGGATAACACCCTATAGGAAGCGCTGTGTTAATAATGGATGTGATCTGTCTCATCCTTTTTTCAGAATGCTCTTTTGTTAAGGAAACTATCTTATTAACGTGGTCTCTTTTTCATATAGTATCTTTTGCCTACAGTGCAGTATACCTGGATTTAACAGTGGTGGAAAATGTTATGTCAGGCTTTTAACCTTCTGAGCCAACACGAGACTGCTATTGAAGCACTGAGTTACTTGACTTAGCCATTAACTGAGGTATATGCAAAGACAAGGCTCCCATCTCCACATTTCCTCTCTCTGCACAACAGGCTGAAGGCACTAAACATTTCTCATAACCTTTATGTGTTCAGTCTGTTAACCATAACTGTGAACAGGTGCAAATACCAAGGGGTTTCTGTTAAAGCTAACAAGCACACTAGCTTATGGCTCCTCCCAGTAAACCTGGGAAAATTAGATGTTTTCCCTAGACACCTTAACGAGCAATACTTCCTCTCTTACAAGCACTGTAAGCAAAAGGAATGCTATTGAGGAGAAAAAGGAACCCAGAGTTACTTTGGGAAAATACTGTGATGATTAACAAATGTTGCTATCTGTATTCATTTTGTACTCCAGTATCTTCATCAGACGGCTCCCACACTGCTCCTGGATTCAGTGAATCCCCATTAGAGAAATGCCCTCCTGCAGGTTCTGTTTCTCAACAGACCAAAACATTTTCACCTTTTGTGGAAATAGTGTCTAATCCATGACTGATACTTTACACCCTCTCATGTCAAGCAATTGCTGCCCACCTGCACTTGAGAATACCTGGATTGGTCTTGAGAGAATTCATAGTCCAGGTAATAATTCAGCTAGAATATAACATAAACAACATATTCATTCAGCTAGATTGAACATGATGCCTCAGCTGCTGCCTCTGGCCGCAGTGCCTGGAACTTCTCTAGCATGATTAGAGCTATAGAGATGTGAAGTAGAGGGAGGTCATCATTTCTGTCCTGTTTCCCACCATGGTATTGCACTTTTTGCCTGATGATGTGCATATCCTAATTGCAGTAGAAGCGGACATGGCTCTACATCATACTCAAGAAGTCAGACATTTCCTAAGAGGCATTTTTCTCTGCCAGTAGCTGCTGCATTTTCCTTTCTCTCCCACATCCCTTTGACGCAAATTCAGCAGAAAAAGCCCAGAGAAAAAGCAGAAGCAATGAAAAGGGCCAGAACAACGAAGATCACACACTCAAAAGCAAGGCCCATGCTCTGCCACTCTGGGACATGCTCAGCCTTCTTAGAGGTGTTGTTGCTGGTGGCTCTATGCAGGTGGGTACTGATTGCATGCCATCCATGGGTACACTGATGGTGGCTTTCCTTGTGTATTGAGCTGGAAGAGCTGACAACATTAACAAAGGTGGTTCAGGTAATAATTCATCATTTAGGACTGTAGCAGATAGATAAAAGTGTTTTGTCCCCTTGCATGACAACATCATGACAGGCATGGTGGTGCCCATTCTTACTCACAGATCGAACTCTTTCCATGCCTCAAGCTTTGCCCACTAACAAAGTGGTTACCCACTGGAAGGATGAATAAACAGGGCTTGAGAAAGAGGCCTATGTAAATGTGATAATAATTATGACAAAAATATGTATCTATGAATGTATATAAAAAGTGACATACAAGCAATTGCTCACTAACCTCCAGCTGATCCCAGCTAGCCCCTGAGCAGTGGAAGAGAGCGAGATGAACTCCCACCCCTTGCAGAAGTCCTTCTGTTTGATGTCACGTGTTATGGAATGTGCCTTTGGCCACTTTAAGTCAGCTGTCCTAATTCTGTCCCCTCCCAGCTCCTTGAGCCCTTCGCTGAGAGTGCCCTTGGCTCTGTACAACACGGTTTAGCAGCAACTATAAACATCAGTGTGTTTTCAATGTTTTTCTCCTAGAATCAAAACAGCATCATGGCAGACACTGAAAAAAAACAATTATGTCCCAGCTGAAACTAAAACAGTCTCTCCAGGGACTCGGTGTCTCAATGTCTGTATGCCACTAGTATGCTGGGAACCACCATGTACTGGTGTCCAAGCCCTATAAATTTACCTGTACAGCCTAAGGATGCTCTGTGCTGCTAATTTTAGTACAGGCCTTTCCATCTGTATTCCCTCTCCTCCTGTCCCAACCACCCACTGTCATTTTTCCTCCTTGACATGAAGCCCAGGTACATATTTGCATAGCTGGTGTCCAAGCTGAGGTGAACTCCACACACCTCTCCCCTCAGTCCTTTTTCATTTTTCCCTCCCTACTCAATGGTTGCTTCTCAGTTCATCTGAAATAGCCCCACAGGGCTCATTGGGGTGAATGTGTGTGAAAGTGCAGCACAGACAGACATTTAGGCTGAGTAGTGGCTCAGGCTGCTGTTGGCATCATCCTCATTTGCAGAATGCTGCTAATGGAGTCTGATCACTGTGGTGGGATGCTCACCAGTGCAAACTCAACAGGCCAAAATTTAAATGTTCCCCCTGCCTACAGCTGTGAAATTACTCTTTTGTTTCTTGTCTTCTACATTGGACTGAACAATTGCAATTCAGGCCAGAATTTAATTCCAATTTTGTAACAATGGACCATAATGACCTGAAGGTGTTTTGGATTTGTTTTTTTTTTTTTCTGCTTTGTTTTGTTTGTTTGTTTGTTTTTCTGAAGTGAGCCAGATCTATTGAGAATAGTGATTTTTCCTTGAGGATCTCAATGGAAAAATCCAATTTTAATAAAGATACCATGGAGAATTATTGCTACTTTCACTTTTTATTGCTCTTCTCCACAACAGAAAAATATATGAAACTTGTTCAACCACATATCTAGTCATACAAAGGCAATCAAAAGCACATTACAAATAATATATGATTCAACACTGTGCAATATCATTCATAATACAATTCTAATAACCTCAGAAAAAAATGGAATTCCACAGCCTATCAGATTTTCTTTACCTGCATGTAACAAAGATTGGATTAGTTTTCATCCAGCTCTTGTTTCTGTGAGGCTGAATTAAGTTAGTGAGGGGAAGAAGCAGAACTTACATCATGTCTCTCTCTGTATCTACTGCTATTATTCTAAATGGAGTAAAATAATCCAAAGAAAAATAATTTTTAAATCAAAATAAAATCAGTAGAATAAGGAGGCCTGACAACAAATGAGCAAGTTAGTAATTTGGTGAAACTTGTAAATTCAAATATGCGCTATAGCCCAACAAAATTAAAATCTGAAAGTGATGGAAAGTGTTCATGTTTGCCATCTGGCATGTCTGGAGTCCAAAGACGGTCCTAGACCTTATTAAAGTCAGTGGTCTGGCTGGATATTCTCCTAGGTACAACAGAACAGCTTGGGCAGAAAACAGCAGAAATGGATCCAAACAGTTACAAATCCATAAATAAATACTAATCAATGAGTTATTGTAGAAAATCTTTAGAAATTAGAATCTCTGAATTTCTTAATGTTTTCTTTGAACCAAGTAGTAAACTGAGACAATTCTTTATGTGACAAGTCTATGCTGCTTATTTCCTGTGCTGGCAAAGAAGTCGTGAACAGGCACAATTTCAAGGCTGTGGGCCCGTGGTTGCATTTGAGCAACACTGTCTATGACCAGATGGCTACAGAAAGTTGTAAAGAAGTGGCTTTAAAAATCTGAAAGTACATGGCAGAGAACAGTGGTTAAATAAGAAGGGCAGACATCATGATCACACGGTTTGAGCAGATTTGTGTTTAATGCCCTGTTCTATCCAGCACGATGAACCAGTAGGAGGGGTGCCCAGGGAATTTGCCATGTGCTCTACCAGGAGACTGCAGATTCCCAGGGGGTGCAAGTATTTAAATATGAAGGAACCATCAGTTTTTTTCACTGTCTCGTTGCCAACATGACTTTTGCTACCCAACCCCTTTGTGGTGGTGTAATGACACAGAGGGTCAAGTGCTGGTGCAGACTGTGAGACAATGATAGGCTGAGGGGTAATGACCTCAAGCTGCACCAGAAGAGATTCAGACTGGATTTTAGGTAAGATTTCTTCTCTGAGAGAGTGGTAACGTATTGGAACAGACTGCTTAGGGAAGCTGTGGAGCCACTGTCCCTGGAGGCATTCGAAAAACATATATATGTGGCAGGTAGGTACATGGTTTAGTTGACACAGTGGTGATGGGTTGGTGGTTGGACCTGATGATTAATTAGAGTTATTTTGCAACTCTAATGTTTCTGTAGTTCAATTATTTTATGGTCTGTTTGAAAGCCATGTCCTTCTTGTAAATGGGAAAAATTGTAAGACAGACACTCCTACACTGAAGAGATGGAGAGAAAATAATAGCAGAAGGCAGCAGTTTCAAAAGTTAAAGCATACTAACCTTCATTGAAACAAGGATCAATGATCCTTGCCGCTTCTATAAACATCCCAGAGTGTTGTTCCAGACTATGGCTGAATCCAGCAGAACGAGCTCTGTCTGCGCGAGTGATGCAGTTGGGCTGAGGCCCATGTGCATGACGTGTGGGTGCCAAGTTGGGAAGCTGGTAGGGGTAAGTAGGGGTAACGTTTGTAGTTGTCCGGCCCAGGGGCCTCATCTTGTTCCTTGTGCCAAGACCCACGCTAATCATGCTGCAACACTAACCGGAAAATTATGCTTTGAAACAAGAACAGAGCCAGCTTAACACTGGTTAACACAAAGCCTCTGGTCAAAATGATGTGCAGATTTTTAAGACGTTTT
Organism: Odontophorus gujanensis; assembly: GCA_013399175.1. Lineage (NCBI taxonomy): Eukaryota > Metazoa > Chordata > Aves > Galliformes > Odontophoridae > Odontophorus > Odontophorus gujanensis. The sequence goes on from VXAB01000283.1 coordinate 299,639, forward strand.
TTCAAACTTCAAAATAGTGAAAAAGGGGACATTCTTTATTACTATTTGTCTTGAAGGAAATTAATTTCCATTCCCCCTGAAGCAAGCCTTAGGGAGGGAGGAAGAAGCACTAATGGGGAAGGCGTCGCCTACGTTACACCACCAAAAATATTCAGTTACTCTGTCCCCGCAAAGCCACTGAGTAATTTAAAGTAATAAAACATCAGAAAACAGGACAACTTGCTTCTCTGTAATTTAAAAGCATAAAAGGGGACTGATGTTGTAATTACAGACTGAAAAACCAAAAGCTCAATTTTTTTAAGTAGTTTCAGAGGATTTTTTTTTTTAATTGCTATTTGCTCCTTCAAAAGGAGCTTCTAAAGCCTCCAGTGAAGGACTTTGATCAAATTTGAATACATTGAGGAAAAGATACATACCCCAACAAGGATTGAAGGGGACTATGGCAGACCAGAAGTGGGTAGTGTGCTACAAGGCAGGTATCTATGCTGCAACTAGAATTTCGTTATGCACAGGTAAATGAAACAAGGAGATATTTAATGTGTCTATTTCATTTTCCATTGGGTTAGGTCAGTATCCTTATTTTACACATTAGCCACTTGAAGCACAGAAATAGTAAGATAATAGGAAAAGGGCTGGTGAAGAGACAGAAATTAATTAACCTGTCACATGTACGTTTCTTAAAACTTTTGATCCTTCGGGTTCTGTCGTAGTTACTGATGACCATTCTCCAAAACAAGCCAATGTAACCTGAAACACTGCAGGACCATCACTATCAGGTGAGAAATTGTGTACCATTTCTTCAAACAAATGGCAGAAAAAACAAAGGAGAAGAGGCTTTTCCAGTGAAGGCTTTTACAGGAAATGAAGGCAGACAACATAACTTAAAAGATAATGTGGCTTTTCCAATGAAATCCTTTGTATTGAGGTAAGAGGAAGCCACTTTGAGCAGCTGTGTCCTTCCTTGGCAATTCAAGCTGATGGTGTTGGTCATTGTCCATTCCACTTGGAAGGTCAAAAGAGATGGTTTCTTTCCTCACCTCAGGAACGCGCTGTCTCCCTCATATGCCAGAACACATTTGCGGGCAAAGCCTCCAACTTTCTCATTTCCTTTCCTGTTTCATTGTGCAGGGATTTTAAGCTCTTGGATTCAGAGTTCTCTTTTTATAAGCCTTTTGCCTTTGTTGTCATTTACTTTTTATCTCTTTACATTTTTGCCATTATTCTTAAGACGCCCATTATCGTTCAGACACGGATACCCATTAATTAACATGTATTATTATTGCGATACATTTGTGTCACTGCTGAAAGCCAAACTGGCCTCTCAACAGGGCTGTAGACCTCTAAACAGAAAAGTAATTAAGAATTTGGATGGTGTTGCCCAAAAAATGCAGCAAAAGGTATCTAATCTGGGAGGTGGAAAATATGGAGACATGTGAAGGGCTGTTCACATAAGATTTTAGTAGGCTGCAAAGTTCATCAAAGACCTGGTAAACTCAGATGGCCATGAAATGACGAAAACTTTCATGGGGAACTTAGATGAATTATATGCTTAAAAAACTGTGGTTGTCCTAAACTGTTGGGATTAAATGCTAAAACAGGCAGCATATTTTGACTCCCATAACACATGAGCCAATAAGCATGGGAGAGCAAAGAATGTGCACTACCACAATTATAGGGAGTTTGCTTATTGCAGCATCTACCTATGAAGTGAAGAGTTCAATGATCAAATAAAATAGGTTGCTTTTTTTTCAAGCCTTTTCTCTGAATATTCAAATGAGGTTTTTTTCCACTTTTGGACTATAACTACAGAAAAAAAATATACCCCAGGTCTTCTTGCTTTTCATGTCTAAGCTGTAATCAATGCAACTCAAAGATGAATCTTCAAAGACTTAGTAGTTCTCTTTGCAAGTGTTGAAAAATGCTGTATAAAATCCATCCTGTCCATCTAGGAAACAATGAAATTGCGTTGTTGTTTTAGCACCAAGCAAAGTTGTCCTTATGTGCCTAAACTGACCATTAACTGAAGGAGATGTCTTGAAAGTCTTTCAGAAGAATATCTTCCCATATAGTGTTGAAGCGTAATGCTAATCAAGGAAGAACCCCATCCAAGGGGTTTCTAAAAACCTGCTTCTCTACAAGTTGAGAACTTGACTACACAGGGAATGTTGTCACTTTAAATGGTCCCAACATTAACCTGCAAGTTAGTTGCCTATATTATGTGAACTGGATCCAACTCATGAACTCTCATTTCATACACTTTCAAGTGCCCCTAATATGAAGAACTTACTGTGTTTTTAAACATAAAGATGTGCCACAATCCTGCGAAGAAGGCAAACATTATTTTTCCCTGAGAACTGATTCGCAGAGAAGAGACAAAATAGGTTAGGTATGCAACACATAATTAAGAGCTCAAGGCTGTAACTTGTCTTTCATTTCCAGGACAATCTGCCAAGGAATAAATCCATACCCACGGTCAAGCACCATCTGCAAAATGCTGAAAATACCACTGCTCAAAGACATTCTCCAGGATAACATCAAACTTTACTTTAGCAAAGAGACCTAACCTCCTAAATTTTAAATTCTACTGACCACAATTGTTTGTGTTAATGTGTCTTTTTAATTTATGATGTATTAGTATTATTCATAGTTCCCTGTGTAAATTCTGCCTCTAGTTTCCTGTAAATCTGAAGTGTTTTCTTAAAATTTCACGTCCAATTTGATTTTTTAGACTTTTCAATAATTACTGGTTGGTTTTCTCTTTTTTCTCCTTTCTCTTTTTTCTCTCCTCTCCTCTCCNGAGCACGACCTCACCCTGGTGAACCCATGCTGCCTACTCCTGATAACTCTCTTTTCTTCCAACTGCCTGAAGATGGCATCCAGAACAAACTGTTCCATCACCTTTCCAGGGACGGAGGTGAGGCTGACCGGTCTGTAGTTCCCCAGATCCTCCCTGCACTTTTTGAAGACCGGAGTAACATTGGCTATCCTCCAGTCGTCAGGCACCTCTCCCATTTTCCAGGACCTCTAAAAGTTGGTAGAGAGGGTTCAGCAATCACCTCTGCAATTTTCTTGTCTTTATTTGATAATCTAACAAAGTGAAATCCTTACAGAGACAATCTTACATTGGAAATAAGTTTTTCACCGATCTTCCCCTGGATCTTAATAACATTTTCACATATGTTTTACCAAGTAGAAATTAATACAACAGATAAGAGCAATATAAGACTATATGATAATGACATGCAAACTCCTGGTGTTATCATTACTTCAATGGGAAGTCTCAGTTTCACTTTTCCTAAGCAGAAAAGTGGTGCAACTAGATACTTCTTTACAAGCCATGCATGCAAAATTTCTACATGAAGTCCTTCTTCTGTTTAAATTTGTGAAAATGTACATTGTCCTTTACACATACACAAGATGTTTTGCATCACAGTATTATGGGAGATGATGACTATGAACAGCACTTTTTGCTAAGATGGGAAAACTTACAGCCTCTCTAATTCCTCACTGTGGATCTTAAATATAACATTTAAAAGTAACTAAGAAATTCTGAAAATATTATGGCATTATTAAAGCAGATATTGAAACTGACTGAAAAATAGCACCAGCTTTTTAAAGAGTAACAAAAATCATGGCTGATTATTATTGCGTATTCCCTGTATGTGCAGCTCTCAGGAGTTTGCCTGTATTTTTCAATCAGAATCTGGCTACAGGTCAAACTTAAAGGATCTGGATTTTTCATTTTAATTTGATGCAAAACTGGTCAGCTTGTTATCTCACTCCCTCCCTTCTTGCTGAGATCTGAAATGTGCAGTAGATTCTGCACTTGAATAAATCCACCCCTCTGGACCACTGCTTCTGTGAGGGCCATACTGAAGTGCAGATAAAAGATGGAAGAACTAGAGGTCTGTGGCTCTGGCTCTGGTATGCCAAATCCACATCAGTTCATCAAGGTTGAACTTTTTGCAAATATTTTTTGAGTAAGATAATTTGGATCACATTAACTGAATCATCTGCCATGGTATTTTCCCCTTTTAGTGAAGTACAATTCAGTTATTCATTTGTGTTAATTAATAATCCTCTGAGAGCCAAAGCATTAGTAAATCATTTATGCCCTGCTGCCAGGAAAATTATATGAGGGACTTTGTATTCATTGCTCTACTGCCAGAGGAACTATACCCAAGAAAAGAAAAAGCAGGGTAAGACAAACTGGTCGTTCTGTTAAAGCATCGAAGAGTATTTACTTGCCTTGTTTTCCCTGTACAGGGCATGCATCAGATTTTGCTTATCATCTCCTTGAAAAAAAAAGCACAAAAAACACAAGGCCTCAATGACCAAATGGGAATCTTCAACAAACGCATCTCCTATAAACTGTCAACTCATTTGGAAAAGGAGAAATCCCTTCCAGACCACTTTTTTTCTTATCAGAGCTGTATAACTGCTCTGTTCCTCTAAGAGCAAGGCTCCCTAATGAGGACTACTCAGCAATGCCTACATCACAGCATTAAGATAATGCCCCCAGCTGTGATTTAATGAAGGATAGTATATCCCTCCTGCAAAGATAAACAACGTGAAACTTCCCTGGCAGTGCCTGTTCCAGTTTGCTGGGGAGGACATAGGTCAGTGAGGACGCAGATCAGTGCTAATAAAACTGCTCTTCTGCTGAAGCACCTTCTCAGATGCAGCAGCTGAGCTGAGCATGTGGTGTCCAGGGTGCTCAGAAACCTTTTGTTGCATACACGGACCTGGAGCTAACATTTCAGTCTGTGGTGGCTGCACACTGATGGGCAGCTGAGCTCCATCATGCCACTCTCTCACTCTCCCTCTTCAAAAGAACACAGAGAGAAAAGAATATGAGAAAAAGCTCATGGGTTGTGATAAGGACAGGGAGATTACTTGCCAATTACCGCCAAGGGCAAAATAGGCTCAGCATAAAGGAGACTGATTTATTGCCAGTTACTAACAGACTAGCACAGCGAGAACTAAAAGCAAACTAAAAACATCTCCTTTCCATCCACTCTCTCTCCTGCCTCCTCCTACCAAGCAGCACAGGGGAACGAGGGATGTAATCAGTCCATAATACTTCATGTCTGTCCCTCCTTCATGGCCAGTCTGCCCCTGCTCCATGCAGGGTCCCTCCCATGGGTTGCCATTCTTCCTAAATTGATCCCATATGGGCTTCCCACAGGTTGCAGCTCTTCCAGCCCCCCATCATGGATCCCTACCACATAGTCCATCCTTCAGGACTGCACTGCTCCAGCACAGGTCCCCATGGACAGAAGCTACCATGGCCCTCCTGCCCCACCGTGGGTTCCTCTCCATGAGCTGCAGCTCTGGCCTGGGGCCTGGTCCTGCGGGGGCTCTCCATGAGCTGTGTTTTCTCCAGACCTCATCCACTGCTGTACCGCAGGCTCTGCCATGGCTGCAAGTGGAGATCTGCTCTGTTTGGTGCCCATAGGCTGCAGGAGGCCAACTTGCTCCACCTTGGGCCTCTCCTGGGCTGCAGGGAGCTTCTGCTCCATGCCTGGAGCACTTCTTGCTGCTCTCCTTCTGCACTGGCCTTGATGACTGCAGGGCTGTTTCCCTCACATTTCTCATTCCTTTCTCTCAGCTGTTGTTCTGCAGCAGGTTTTCCCTTTCTTAAATCTGCTCTACCAGTGTCATTCATGTCGCAGCTCTTTAGTGATGGATCTCTTTTGGAACTGGCTCTGATCTGACAGCCTGCTGCTCCCCAAAACTTGACAAATACACCTAATACAGGTCAGTTCATTTCATTGTTCACATCTAACCATTCTTGGATAGTGGTTGGCTCTGTTCTGAAATTAATTTAAACTGCCTGTTTGTTTTGTGTACACCTCTTTTATCCATTTGTAACTGCTAAATTAATCAAACTAAAAACTTGCCTAAACATGTATTAAAATGTTCATTCTCGTTCAGCCAAGCTATCAATGTGTTAATCAAATTAATGTATTTTTTCATAAGGAATGATCTTATCCATCTACATGAGGATCCCTAAGAGATAATGGAACATAATTAATGGAGAGGTTTATGAATTCATTATGTAAAATTCTGACCTGTCAATGGAGAAGAATAGCTCATCCCTATCCCACAGCGTGTAGTTGCGTCTCCCTTGTCTTCAAATAAGACATACAGTAGTATGTGGGTTGGAAATGCTTTACTTCAATGTCCAAATAACTACTTGATCATATAAATATACGGGTCTTCCCCCTAGAAAACCATTTCTCCTACAAGATTATGTAGTATTTGGAAGGCACCCAAGTAAGATCTTCATAAAACTGTCTGGTTTTCTGGTGGTTTTGTCCTCAAACGAAACAGATGTGCTCAGGTTTTGCTGCCCTCTGCCAGTGCAGGCACAAGTACTGTGGTAAAGAAAAAAAAAATCTGGTAACCAAGCCTTTGATATAGAAAAACCACATGGAGTTGAGTCATAAACTGTGGACACAAGACAACTAATTATGGGTTATGTTAGGCGCGGGGAACAGGTTAACTGCTACATAATTATAATTGAGATCGCTGTGGACACAGTCAAGGAAACCCAGTTAATAGAAAGAAGTAGATGAAAATATATTGGTATCTATGAAAGCATAAAAGCCCTGACTGTTTTGTTTAGATTCTTCAGCGACTGCAAACTTTCTTGATGTCTTACCACTACTTAAGTATTTTAGATATAGAGCCTAAACAAGGTTTTATATTTCATGTTCTGCTATTTTTCATGAGTAGCAGGGTAGGAGTTAGGAAAGTTTTCTTTAATAAGTACCCTGTGTGCACTGTGCTGTCATCTGAGTGCAACTCCAGATACAAATGACACAACACCAACTGGAGGTCTGTGAAATGGAAGATTTCTGTGAAATGGACTGTTGAGAAGTAGAAGGGAGATGAGTGATCCTACCAAAAGGGATGGTGGTCAAAGGGATATGGGGAATGGGTATGAGGTTGGATATTAGGAAAAACTTCTCCAAAAGAGTGGTCAGGCACTTGGAATAGGCTGCCCAGGGAGCTGCTGAAGTCACTGTCCCTGGAGGTGTTCAAGAAACATGGAGATGTGGCACTGAGGGACAAGGCTTATTGAGTGATACTGGCGGAAGGTGGATGATGGGACTTGATGGTCTTAGAGGTCTTTTCCAACCTTAATGATTCTATGATTCCACGAAAGGCAGTGGGGGCAGGACTCGGAGGATATGATGGGTGGCCTGTGGCTGCCCCAGCCATCCTGCTGGCATGGGCAGAGCTGTCTGCTCAGCAGCCACCTACTGTGGACAGAAATTTCTGACAAAGCAAGAAAAGTGAGGTGAGCATCCAGGCAGATTTCATCCCTGAGGCTTCCCTGAAGGCCTGACTCAGATGGTTTTGCGTGCTTCCCCATTTCCTCCTAGCAAGATGGAAACTTTCATCCTAGTTCCTTTAACTCGCCCTCCAAAAATACACACTATTTCTGAGTACACATTTATATATAGCTCCCTTTGGTGTCACCTCTCCATTAGAGGCTGCTTCCCATTGACACCAGCTAACTGTGGTATTACGTTTGAGGTTGAGGTGATGGGTCTCTACCAGGGTGAGTGGGCAGGCAGCCAAATGGGTGTCTGGATTTCTTGACCTTACAGTAGCATCACAGTTTGCACAGTGAAGCTGCAGGCAAACACTGTGGCTCTCTGGGTTCCTCTGTTTACCATGCTGATTCCGCTTGCAGTGCCTTTGCAGGAATCCCTTGGGTAAGACCAGGCAGAGTAGTGCACACTGTACACCAGCAGCCATCAAAACAGGGTAGTGCTCTGTCCTACCAGGCATTTCTTGCAGCTGCAGGTCCAGCTCTGGGGCTGAGGACTTTGTGCAAGAGACCCAGGTGTGCTACTGGTCTTTCAAACAGACAGCCACACATATTGGATTTTGATCTGCAGTTGTAAAGGCACAGGTCCTCTCTTCTTATCTTCACTGAGGCTATCATAATATCCATCACCTTCTCTTAACAATTTCTGGAAATATATAGGTTCTATATATACAGGAGAATGTGCACCTGCGTAAATCACATTGACATCAGTATTATCCAGTGTGTATAAAATCTACCTTGCAAACTTCCATAACTTTCACTACTGAAAACAACTCAAGTCTTCAGCAGACTCTAACTAGATGACTATTAAGCACCAGTGACTGAGATAGTACTGATCCCAGTACTGACACCCCACTTTAAACTGCAATTCATTCATTTTCTGCGCTAAGGATTCTCCCCATGTAACTTCTAAGTCTTTGCCAAGACTTTGCTTCTTGCCTTGTGGCTGCTTACACTCTGACCATTTGTACTATGGATATTTGTAGTGTCTATTCAAAAAATCATGAAAGGCTTTTTTGAACACTTATGTAAATTGCACTTTCCTGGTCACCTTTTCAGCAACTAGCCTGAAGGCTGCACTATTCCAGTCACAAATTGCTGCTTCCCACTCACTAAATATATGATTTGCAAAGACAGAAGCACTTGTGATTTCCCCTCACACAAAGAAACGTCCTGTCTCAGGACCTCAACCCTGACTTGTGAACATAGACAGTTTTGAAGTCACTGCATATTAGAAACAACAAGTAATTACCAAACAGCAGAAAGTGAAACATAATTGCTAAGAAAGAGTATTTAAATGTCACTATAGTTTGTTTTGACAGATGAGCCTATCTTGAAGGATTTCCCATGGGAGAATCAGATGGAGAAACAAAGATCCTCAAGTTTCTTTTTGATATAAAGGTGATTTCTGTACTTTTCTCTTTATCACCTCCTCTGAAGAGAATCATGACTCAGAGAGGCACAGGGTTAAGAATGGAACGAACATTAAAGGCTCCTGTCCCCATAGCTGGACTCTGAAAAGGATCTTCAAAGACTCCAATCTGTCATATTTTTTTGCTGTTTCTTCTGGTAGTGGTGTGATAGGATGGAAATTGTTGCTCTAAGGGAAAAAATAGAAGAGATATTTCAGAAATCTTTTATGTAGTATCTATCAAGGACCAATATACATCAAGGCATCAAGGTTCAGGGATCCATTTCCATGTAATCTGACTAGACCACATCAGTTAAAAAAAATGAAGGGAAAAAAGAGAAGAAAAAAGGAAGTGAGAAAGCCAGCACTGTGAGGCAAATGCGAGATGTTAGATTATCCAGGCTACCTACTGCGTAAGAAGAGAATGTAGCACCAATGTAACTTCAGTGATTGCTACAGTCGTTTCTACAGCTAAAGCATCTGCTTTGGTGTGTATCAGATCTTGGCTGGGTAATTTATTCTGTTCTTTGTTGATTCAGTGTGTGATAGATGCTATCAGGTCTGTGCTGAGCCCTCAGCTTCATTGCTCTTCCTGGAAAAGAGCTTGAAATGACAGTCTGCTGTAAATGTGTCCTTTTGATTCCATTCACATGGTCTATAGGTTATTCCATTTCTTGGTCATGAGCAAGAGCATGTTAACACTCAGGAGTCAACAAACTTAAACATTCTTTGTTAACCTTCCATCGAACCTGAACTCCGTATGTGTCACTGATAGATTTGTGCCATGGGCCACATCTCCCCAACAGTTCACGGAATTTACAAATGAAAGTTTCTTATCCACTTCTGAAACCATCTTACATTTGCTGCTCAAATGTTTTTAATATGCCACTGGCACCATCTAATCCACAAACATTGATCTTTTTTTTTTTTTGTTTTTAACTGTCACATTTATCTCTTTTACAGTCTTATTTTGGTTGCAGGCACCTATTTCCTTCATGTCCAGTTTAGTTGTGGGCCACTTTGGCTGAACTAAAATGAAGGAATGAGCAAGGAAAGTGGAATGCAGAGTATGAGAACTGGTGAGGAGCAGGTGCCCTCCAGGACCACCAGGAAATCCTTGCTATCTACGTGGTGGGCCATTTCAGAGCTGTCATTAAGACAGCTTTATTTTGGCATAAGATGAAAGAATTGATCACTTCTTAAATGGGTTTTCAACTTCATGGACTCAGAATGAAGAATAAGGAGTGTCACTTTATTTGATCTGGACTCACTGGAGAACTCGCGTAGCAGAGATCTCTTGCACAGCATTGTGTAACCACAAAGCCTCCTCCAGAACCTCCTGAAATCAGCAAGAGTCTTCCCATGGACTTCAGTGACCTTTTATCTGCAGCTCAGTGTGCCAAGTTGATTAGCAGTGCCAGTTCTGACCCTTTTGACTTCCATGGGGCAATGCCACATACTGGTCCTTGTTGCCCAGATGAGAAAATTTTATCACCTGGACATCAAAACAGCAGTGACACAGAACAAGCCCCTCATATTTCAAAGGCCTGGATGAAGAATACAGAATTTGATACATATGGAAAGTGCTTCTGGTTCTGCATCCCACTGGAATCTTCTTACTCAGTGTTTTTGGTTTCTCTGTGCAGTATTTTCCATTTTCTCCCTATTAGCCATATCATCAGGCCCCATGTAAGCCCTTTCTGTAAGGTAAAATTATGGCAAATATTGAAACGATATCAGAAAAGCAAAACAGAGCACTTTCTAAGGAAGCATAAAATGGAGTGCATGCAAGTGCTTATAGGCTGACCTGTTTTTAATTCCCACCTCACAATATTATGTACAGTGCTGAAATATGGAAACAAGGAGTGAGTATGCATTACAAAAAATGTCCTAATTTTTCTTCCGAGTGTATTTTCTTATTTACTAAAACAAATGGGTAGAACTGTCATCAGGAAAACATTGTTACATGACCATTGCCCGAATTGGACCACTGGATCATAATTCCCCTTTTTTCCACTCCTTAAAAGTTCATTCAGTTCTAACTTCTACAGTACTGTTTATCCAGAGTACCTAATTATATAGTGCAACCTGCATCTGGAGTGCTGGTTCAAGGCTATTATAGTTCTCCACAGACATAACAAAAATATTGTTTTAAACTTATCCATTGAGGAAAAATGACTGCATTTTACCACTGATAGAAGTATCTTGATGTAAAATAAAATTATTAGAATTTTAGGAACACAAAAGTATCTTCTATCCAGATGTCTGAATTTCCTCCATGGCATTTGTCACCACTGAAATTCCTCCTTTTTGTTCCTGCAACAGATATAAAATCTGACAAATTTAAATTAAATATGTAAGATACATAAAATGACAGACTGTAGTGACAGGCAAACAAGAAAGGTGAATGTTATGAATGCTGCCAGAGCATATTTCAAATAATACCTGTTGGGAAGATGTGATAAGATTAATTAAATATGAATAATGGAATAGGAATAATTTATAAATTTTCAGCACTCAATATCTGAAAAAGAAGCTTCTGTTTAATCTATATCATAATGATTAAATGCAGAGCACTATTACTTTTACTACAAAGAGGAAAACTTATTCTTTGGCAGCAGTAAAAGGAAAGTGGGTAGATAAAACAAACTCTTTAATTCATATGTCCTTACTCATAGGTTTCCCGTCAAGCATGGTTTCTTCTTTATTTAGAATCAATACTAAGTAAGGAAAGGATAAATATATAAATCGCAAAACTGTTTCTGTGGGTGTACTGGTAGCCAAAGAAAATTGTCTGAGGTTTGGAGAGACCTTGTGCTGGTTCTGTATTTGCTCTACAATGCAGAAGGGATGAAGAAATATTTTGTTTAAATCCCTAGAATGAGAGCTGTAAGGACTGCCTGGAGCACTGGCCGTGTTTACGACACACAGCATTCCTGATAGATCCCTTGCTGCTTATTTCTGTTATATTCCCATTCTCTGTGGAGAGAATGAGGTCTCACACACAGCCAAAAATGGGAAGTCAGGAGCCTCTGGCTGGGCTCCAGCTCTTGTTTTTGCCATGCCAAACGAGCAAGGCAATAATGCTGTAGGACTTTCTCCTAGGGGATTTATGCTGCAGAGGCCTGATTCTGTTAACAGTCAGGCAGTTACTTGAGTGCAAAGATAGAAGTACTCCCTTTAAAATTAGCATATAGTTATATTAGAATGGTGTTTTACCACCAGTGGGGGAAAAAAAAAAGCACCTAAAAGATTAAACAAAGATTAACTTTTACTGTCCTCCAAGTCAGATTTCAGTGTAGCCCAGCAAGTCACACTCTCTGTGCTAGTGCCCTTTTGTGAAATGGATGCTGTAAAATTCCTGGGTAATGGTGTGATGATGTTGTGGAGATTCATGTTTGTGGCACAACCTAAGATCTCTGGAAAAAGGTGAGCCACAAGTGCAGAAGCTCTGATTTGTTATAATGCTTCCAGTTGGTTGCTCCAAGAGGAGAGACCTCAGGTAATGAAGTCATCTGGGAGAAATCACAAGTTTATTAGAAGTATGATTGAATATTACTTTAAAGCTCCTGGGATTGTATATATGTGCCAATGTATTTTCTTCTTAATGAACAGAAACAGCCTTCACTTTTATTTAGGTAAAAATAGCATCACTGTTAAAATAAGTTGGGTAACATGGGCATTGCTCCTCTTAAGTATTTGAAATAAAGTAAGTTTAAATAAGAGGAAAGTATGAAATACTTGCATATGGTGTATGTATTTTCATGCAGCAGGCTTCGTTAAAGTCGTGAGTTTCTTAAATCCAGTACCTTTAACTCGCTTTCCACATTACCTGGGAAGATAAGTCTGGTCGAGCTATTGCACAAAACTCCATCATTCATAAAAGGTTTTAACCTATGAGAGACTAGACAACACATCAGACCTACTGAGTGCAGCCAGCTAGCACTTAGTCAATAAAAAAAATACCAGAAGTATATCAATATTTCAGAGAGTTATTTCTTCCATTACATTATCATACAGTTTGATCAGAACTTTTTCCTTCCTTCCTTCCTCCCTCCCTCCCCCCCCTCCTTCCTTCTTCTGTCCATTCTCTCAGGAAATGGCAGGAAAATGCTCCAAGCACTCAAGATGAACATGACAAAAAGAGGGAGAGTTTTTCTTGGCTCAGCTCCAAAGGAAATGAAATTACTTTGAGGAATTTTCATATTTTGCATAAAATTAGCTAGATACCAACCCACATGTTTAGATGTGGTTCAAATGAAAATTACTATCACAGGAGATGTGGAAGGTCAAAGGATGAGACAACCCACTCCTTGTGCTTGTGTCCAACAATGACAAAAATCTGGAAGGAAGTGGTAGCATGGAGGGGGCAATCTGGGATTCCAAGCTGCCAGCACTTGTGCGCTGTTTTTGTTGCATGTCTATTCAGAACTGAGAGACTTACAAAAAAATGTTGTAAGGATGATCCTTATGCATGTGCAAATGGTTCACATAAATCCAGTCTTGCAGTCATTGAGTTTCAAGGGCACTAACACCAAGCTTGCAAGAGAATTTTCATACAAGGAGGAAGATTGCCACACAGGAAAAGATATGATGTGAAAGCAGTGCTGGGGTAGCTGAGATAGTGGTGACACAATTCTTAGGTGACATGGTTCATGCTTCAGATTGAGAGGTGTTGAGAAAAGGCTGCATCAAATCTGCCCAAATTGTGAAATAAGCATAAGAAACAACTCATCATTCTTGAGTGGAAAGTCTGGCAGAGGATGATAACCTTTTCTACCTTGTTTTCATTAATTATTTCAAACTTTAGAAATGCTAGGTCATTGCAGTTCACAGCACTCAAAAGAGAGTGAATAATGGGTATGATGATATTTTAGGTACAGTATTACACTAATGGAATCCACTTGTTTAATATAGAAGACCCCAGCTGCACACTGCAAGACTGAAATGCCCACAGGTCATAGGGGGCAAAAAAGAAAGGAAAGCAGAAAGAGCTCTGGCAACTGAGATTGGTATTCAAAATGAAGCTGGCACCATTGGTCTTGTCTCTTCAGGAATGAGACACAGGAGCTGATTAGAAATGGTTGATTAGAGTGGAAATTTCTATAGGTCAGATGTGGAGCATGGCTTGCAGGCATGGGCCTGGCTGGAGCAGGAAGGGTGCAGGGGCTAGGGACTAATTTGTCGGTGTATGTGAATTCAAGAAAAAGAAACCCATCTCAGTCCATAGAAGGTAGGAGAATTTCACTCCCACCAAATAAATCATAGGAGACCTAGGGCTGAGGATGCTGTTTGTGAAGAACAGTGGGTAAGAAACCTAGGGCTGCACCCACAAACTGCTCACCATGAATCTAAGCAGGGAATGCAAATGGCAGTAGAATGGAGGCCAGCCAGATTCAAATCTCTTACAAGTATTTACATTGAGACATACCCCATTTTTTCTTAGAACTTCATTGATGTTATTATTGACAGGACAGTGGGAACTGGAAATTGCTGCTGTGACAGTCACAGTAAGGTGATGGAGCATTCATTGGCACAGGCTGCACAGAGAGGTGGTGGAGTCTCCTCTGGAGACATTCAAGACCCGCCTGGACACCTACCTGTGCAACCTGGGCTAGGGAGCTGCTTTGGCAGGGAGGTTGGACACGATGATCTCTAGAGGGCCCTTCCAACCCCTACAGTTCTGTGATTCTGTGATTCTGTGAGAGGACACTCTTGCTGGGCACAAGTTAAAGGGAAATAGCAATTACAGTTTTGAAAAGCTTTTTTTTCACTCTGTACAGAACTAATATAAAGCCAAAGCAGTCAATCCAATGCAGGGCAATATCCAGAGTTCCTCTTACTTCAGTTCATACACTGATGCAGCCATCAGTACTAGTTCATCATAAGGAAAATGTTATTTCTTAAAATAATTTTCTTTGAAATGAATGATTACATGGCAGTGAGATTCTCACAAGTACACTGGAAAGGACAAGTTTATAAAGTAGCTTATTGTCTCACAGCTAATCACTCTTCCAGACCTCCCTGTCAGTCTGGGAGAGTGTGATAGATGTGATACTCCTTCATGAGTTGCATTTCAGTGTGTACCTGGCTGTTCTTCCACGTGTATTCCCTACTGAATTCATCACATCCATGCTCAAAATCTCCCGAGACCATTACCGAATTCCCCTGAGAGCTAAGATGAAAGAAAAGGGAGGAAACACCTGCCTTTTGTTTTCCATGGTTTTCTTTTTCCAGTGCTGCCAAAGTGCACAAGAATCATTGGTTCCAAAGAACAATTAATGTTCATGATAAAGTTTGACCTCCAAGATACGGAATAATGGGCTTACTAAGGAGAAGTTGCTTCATTTCTTTGTTGCATTTTTTCTGAGTTTCACTATAAAAAAAATATTTTGGAATTTGTTTTTTCAATTTCAAGTTCTTGAGAAGTTTTCTCTTGGAAAACAACACAAACTCTAAAACATGTGGGTGCGTTGGCATCCCATTTAGGTTTTAATGAGCATCATGTATATTTTTAGTGGGGAGAAAGAAGTTCCTATGTTTTTTTTCCAAGATACCATTGCCTTAGTGGGAGTCAAAAGCGAAGTGAAACCATTGTGTTAACCAAGAGGATACCAAGATGATAGTGTTCTTTGGTTGTTCCCAGCACTAATACCCACTTGAAAGCAGTAAGGAGACCTTATTTCCTTTAGGGGGGTTTATTTTAGCATTCGAAATATGGCAGATAGCATAATTGGATTTTAAATATCTGATCCAAATTTATTTCAGGGGGTTGAGTCAAAACAAATACAAATTCAAGTTTGCCTGGTGCATTTAAAAAACTGGCAGCACATATGTTTCAGGACCTTACCAATTACATCACTTTGCTTATTTCTGCAACTGTTGGCTGCATGTTATTTCTATCTAAAACTGTGTCCCACACTTTTAGGCTTAGTTGTGGGTTCGTAAGTGTTTGTTCTATTATTCAATCATATTATAAAATGAACCACATTTTCCAATAGCTACTTCATGTTCCTTATTTCTTTTTTAATTGTGGCATTTCTTCAAACATCAGTTGTCCCACAGGATTTCATTTTTGGACCACTTCTGCAAGCCACTAAAAATGATGAATTCTTGAAGCTTGCAATCTGAGCTCCATTTAAGCTCACATACCAAAACCTTATCCAAAACCATGTTGAAGAAGCCAAAACCAACCCCATGCCACTTCCTAGGTCTCAGTTGCATAACCAATAGGTCTGTACCCTCCTTAAAAAAATAAAGGCCCCTGGTCTGCTGTATTGTTACAGAGAGTTACATCAACGTTCAGGAGGCATCAGTACTGTCATGCACCACGTAAACACAAGCCTTGTGCCTTCATTATCTGCTTTTAATTCTTTCATTTTAGATCTACTGGTTTCCTGTGATCTGGTGGTACTGTATGTCACTCAGATACAGAAAAAAAAGCATTTGTGATTACCAACAAGTGAGTTTCAATCAGATAAACAACATTTTAAACTTTGTTTTGATTTCTGATTTTCTAAAACTGTCCAGGTGCTGCTGGTGCCTGTTGCACCATATCCTAACATGAACATTAAGGACTCTTCTCTCTCCTGTGTTGTAACTACTAGGACATTCCACAGTCTCCAAGAAGTATATGGGTCTTTCACTGTGGCCTTAAAGAATTTACAAAGCAATCTCAGGATAGTAATCCAACTTTGTAATGAAAAAGACAGACCATTATTACAAAGTCCACACCTGAAGAAAGCAATCACTGTCTACTGCTGGAACAAGAAAGAAAAAATAGGTGAGGATGTGGTTGCAGTACCTGTCATATGATTAATGGCACCCAGTTTCTGAGTGATCATCACATCCCAAATAGGTCGAAGAGGACAAATGACTTGCATGATCTGCATTTCCTGCCACCATTCTTGTCATAACATATTTTTATACCAGCAAATTTATAAAATTTTAAACTGTAATGTATTATTACCCACAAAGAACATTGAGTGTAATTACTTCTCTCCTAAACTTTAATGAGATGTAGAGAAATGAGTTTGTCATTGGGGTGCATTTGAAAATGACCTCCAACATAAGAGGAGTAACTCTTGAGATGGAGCCCATGTAATGGAAGCATCCCATGAGCCTAGGCTGTGAAGCTCTTGTGAACACTGGAAAAAGAGAAAGTGGAGACATTTGTTAAAGACCAGGTCCCACGTGGCAAAGCAAAAGCAGGCCCAGTCTGTGTTTAGCAAGTGAAACTGTTCTACAGTTCGTGTTTCAATATAGTTCTTGAAACCCTTAGCCTGTATCTCCATCACCTTTACATATCATAGTTAGAGGCTTCTTAAATTTACCTTCAATAACACAGTTGCTCAGAAAGCTCATCTCCTTACTTCACAGGTTGTTCCTGCTTCAAGACAAGACTCTTCAGATCCTCCAGGAAGGCCAACCAGAGCAAGATGAAGCTCTGTGTTTTGCTTTCACATCCAGTGAGAAACCATAAATATTTCTTCCCAAACTGTAATGAAGAAAAAAATTTACTAATAACAAAGCCAGGTCTAGATTCTCCTTTCTCTCCATTTTTAAATGCCTGTATGACCTGAGGGAAATGACTCAAAATATAAAAAACTGTTTGCTTTCCTTAGTCTATGAAAGAGGGTGATATGCATACAAGTACTTGCCCCTTACTAAAGAATCTATAGAATCCCTCTGCTTGGAAGTGCCACGAGAAATGCAGGTAAATGGAAGACATAGAAAGGAAAAAGAAAAATGCAGAGTATAGAGAAATGCTGTCCTAGGTTGGACTTTCACTCTAGTTCAGTACTTAGTTCATAGTCCTTTGGTGTATAGCACCTTTCAAAGGGCTTCAGCATTCTTCATAACCTTCATCTTCTTTGATTCCACATCAGAGGAGTGTCACAGCTATTGCACTCTGAGTGGCCAAAATGTTGGTAATTGTGACAGATTTGCATCTGGCAGAAAATGTCTGATTTGCTGTGATATGAGTGTAAAAATCTTTCTTGATCAGAGTTGCTTATGGACTGCCTGCTCTTCTGACTTCCATCCCTACCCTCTCCATCCTTTCTGACACGAGTCGTGAGATCTCAGTCAGACCATAAGCTCATGAAGGGGCATAAGCTCATCACCCATCATCCAGACCAAAACAGTAAAAGTAGAAGCTGAAAATCATCACTGAATTGCATGCACCAAAGTAGGTGTTCCTTCCTAATCTTTCCAGTACCTTCATATAAAAGCTAAGCTAGAATCATTGGGATATAAATTAATAGGGGAATACAAACTGATTCTAGAATTTCTTTGTCCCAGATGAAACACAAGTACCAAAAGTCAATTGTCTTCACAGTCCTTTTTTGAAGACCTCTCAAGAGCAAAGCCGTGTAACAATAGCAGAGCTACAAAACCTCTTGTTGAGGTACATCAAGAACTGGTGGTGGTTCCATAATGGTACACTAATTATCAAATACACAAACCAGCTACAGCAAGTACTAAAAATTCTACTCCATATCTACACATAACATAAACCTACTCAGGCAGAGTGGAAGCTGAGGGCTCTAGGTATCTGACATCAATTTCTTCCCCCTCTGGAAGTTAAAGATGGATGAATGGTGAAGTCTTCATTTGAGAAATGGATTCTTGAGAAAAAAGAAGCATAACAAGAAATTATGGTGTTCATACCATGGATGTTAGATGTTAAATTTTATCCTTCTGTAGCAATACAGCATTTGGTATGCAACTTTGGTCTTGCAAGCCATGTGGATTGAAGATCCCTAAGAAACAGGAAGAGTTAACACAGACACTTATTTAAGATTTCCTCACTCTTGCAGAAAGATACAGTACTTGTGAACTTTTAAATACAGGTACAAAACCACAAATTATTATGTTATATGATGAATAGTAAAAATGAGTGCTCAGTAAAATTGTTCTTCCATACCTATTCTTTTTAAATAAATCATTTGTAGCCCAATGTTCCTTGTGATCTCACTGGTTGAGTTTATTGGATATGAAAGTGAGTTCCAAACAGAGCCATTCTGTGTGCAGCTAACCCAAAAGAAAATTAAATTAAGATTGAAATAGGTATCTATAATATTGATGGTTCTTAACATCTGATTTCTTCTTTTTGAAAAGACAAGAAAATCCTCACAGCAGTTTTACTATACATAATCATATCAGCATCACGGAGGGGTCGCCGACAGGGCTGGACCTTCTACCCAGAGAAGGTAAGACTTGACAATCACCTGTGTGAACTGACTTTCTAAGGGAACACAAGACAGTCTGAAAACCAACTTTACTGACACCTTTTTGAGGTAGGAAAATGGCAACTGGGTATAACATCAAATCCTGGTAGTCACGGATCATATGTACTGATTCACAAGTCATTTTTAGTTGCTTTTTTTCTTTATTTATTTTTTCCCTTGATGTGTTCCTGAGTTTTGTTTTTTTTTCTTTTGCCTTGCTCCCTCAAGTTCTTCCTTTCCTCAAAACTTCTTTTTCCTATGCTTGTCTAGGAATTCCCACACTTCAGCAGTATTCAACATAACACAACTTCCTGCTCATATCACCAGCCTCCCCTGATTCTTCTCTGTGTCCTTCAGTTTTCTTGTTCTTTTCTGCTACATTCCTGATCACGGCTCCACTCTTAGCCTCTCCAAATCTATTCTGGGTCCAGCACGACTCTATCATATCAACATTCTCACTTGATTTCTTTGCTTCAAACTTTCCCTTCTTTGAATCAGATCACACTAACTCAAATTTCTCTCTCTCCTCAGACTGCTCAATTGCCTCTCCTTCCTCAGTTTTTCTTCATCTAGACTGATTTCTTATTTAATTTATCTTCTTATACCTAACCATTCACCACAACAGTGTTGAAAGATAACCTGTATTCTTGTCCTCTTTCTTTCTTGTCTTTTTGTCTAGCCAATATGAGTTTCCTCATCCTTGACTTTGCTCTGTCATGATCTTTCAGTTTTTCAGTTTTTATATTGCCCTTGTTCTCCCTTAACATTTTTAGATTCAGGTGTCCTCATCCTATTTTCTTTTTTGTCAAAATCACCAGCTTCCATGCTTTTTTAGCTCAGCCCCTTGGTCCTCTCTGGCCATGTATGCAAGATCTTGTTGTTTATTTCTTGCCTGAACTCATGTTAGATGTTTTCTTGCTCTCTGTTGATCTGACAGTGTGTAGGCGTCATGTGCCAGCTTGATGCTACTTTTAAAAGCATTTGCAAGGAGCTTTTGAGGCTTACCATCCTTACCCTTGAAAAGTGGTTAGGCTGCAGAAGGCTCAAGTCACTTGGTCAAGACAATGCAGTTGGCATACAGAACGTAACAAATGCTCAGGGTAGACAGGAATTTTGAAAAAATTATCTGCCAAACCCTACCATACTACTAATGAATAGAGCTTAAAACCCAGCCAAATACGGGCAAATGTTTATGTGCCTGGCACCAGGATTCCTCCAGCCTGCCAACCTTCAAGTCAAAGCATGGAGAATCTAGCTTTTCCAAAAAAGAATTTGTACAACCAATTCATTAACATTGGCAAACAATGTCTTTTCCTAACCATTTTTCTGGGAAATAGCATAACTATTTTTGCTGAAACTTTCCAAAGAAAATTTAAGCAGCGGCAGACACCCAGCATAAAAATTCACAGTTATAAATAACTAGAATAGGGACTTATAATTAGAAGCATCAGGCAAACTTACAGTATTGGATAGCACAGTATCAATAACAACCATTTTTATTTACTGTAGCTCCAAAAATGCTGCACAGGGACCACAACATCACTGTGTCAAATGTGTACAAACACGGAACAAGGATATTTCTAAAGTATTGTCCCAAGGAGCTTAAAACTCAGATTTCAGACAACAGAAAACAAACAGATCCAGACAAATCATAGGGCATTGTGCAAGGAAACAATGGGGAGTGCAAGGAAACAATAAGAAAGTACTGGACAGTGTTAATGGCAAATCTTCCAAAGGTGTCAATCTGAGATTGACACACTTTTTATAGGTGCTTGGAAAAGCAAGACATTTAAGGGAAATGGGAATTGATTATGAAATAATAAGGCTGTTTTACAGGTGCTTACAAAATTATAAGGTCAGAATAAGAAAAGACATGGATGAATGTATGTGAAACCTATCAGCTATGCAGTAGACCTCTGGATAGACGACATTTAGCAGTGATAATAGGCCAATAGGTAGATGGAAAGACTGGAAAGCAAGCCCAAGCAAGTCAAGTAGTCTGTTGATGTAGCCTACCTGGATTTCAGCAATGTCTTCGACACTGTTTCCCACAGTATTCTCCTGTAGAAGCTGGCAGCCTTGGTTTGGACAGGTACACTATTTGCTGGGTGAGGAGCTAGAGGGCCATGCCCAGAGAGTGATAGTGCATGGAGTTAAATGCAGATGGGGACTGGCCAGGAGTGGTTTTTCCCTGGGGTTGGTACTGGGGCCTGTCCTCTTCAGTATCTTCATTGATGACCTGGAAGAGGGCATTGAGTGCACCCTCAGTAAGTTTGTAGATGTTGGCAGGAAGTGTCAATCTGCCTGGGGGAAGGAAGGCCCTACAGAGGAATCCAGACAGGCTGGATTGCTGGGCTGAGGCAAATGGGATGAAGTCAACAAAACCAAGTGCTGGAATCTGTATTTTGGCCATACAACAGCATCAGTCAACACTACAGTCTTGGGGAAAAGTGGCTGGAAGACTGTGTAGAGGAAATGAATGTAAGGGTATTGATCAATGCTGAGCTGAACATGAGCCAGCAGTGTGTCCAGGTGGCCAAGAGGGCCAATGGCACCCTAGCTTGTATCAGAAAAAGTGTTGCCAGCAGGAGCAGGGAAGCTGTTGTCCTTCTGTACTCTGCCCTGCAGCACTGCATCTCAAGTGCTGTGCTCAGTTTTGGGCCCCACACTGCAAGAAAGACTGAGGCCCTAAAGTATGTTCAGAAAAGAACAATGAAGCTGGTGAGAGATCTGGAGCACAGGACTTATGAGGAGTNTTATCAGCTCACTTTTGAAGGTGTTCGGTGCTGCTTTTCAGCCTTCTTCTCTCTGCCAAACAGAAGGTGGCTGCAGCCCCAGCCTGTTTTGTGCAGGTGAGTGGGTGTGTAAGGTTTGTTCCACTTTCCCAGAAAGAGAATAGTAAAACAGCAGGAATAAACTCACAGTTTCTCCCTAGATAGGAGGTATGCCCTTAAAACAACCAGCCTAGAGCCTGTCTTACCAGCTTGGTTGTACCTGTATGAAGGTGCTGTGCTGCAGCAGTGAGTGTAGCTCAAGCTGTTCCATGGGGCTCTGAGTGCAGAATCCGGCATTTTGGCAGCTGGTGCAAGAACCGGAACATGTGCAGGAAAGTCGGTAATCCGAGTAAAGCTGCAAGCAGATGTGGTTGTCAGCACAAGGCGGAAAAAATGACCGGGTAATGGGCAGGCTCACTCACAGGCCCAGTAGAGACCCGGGTGCTTTGCAGGCCAGGCAGAGGAGTGGAGAACTCCGTGGGATTTTCTGGCAGTGTGGGGCGGCAGGCAGCAGGAGCGTGCAATGTGAGTGCCATCTGCTGGGCCTGGAAACTGTGCACAGTGTTGAGCACTTTTTGTCATGGTTGACAACTGCCCCGTGCTCCCACCATTGCTCCTTACCCTGTCACCACCTCTCACCTCACCCCACCGCTGCCCCTCACCTTGCCCACATGTAGTTTCACCTACACTGTGGATATCTCCCACGGTGGATCCAGACCCAACAAGAGTAGACAAAGGCCTGCAGAATTCTCTTCTGTGAGGGCTGTCCTGGTCCCCCTGGCAGTGCCTTCAGGCTGAGCTCAGTGCTGTCTTTGCACCCATGGGTGTGCTTGGCATTTATGCTGCTCAGGGCTCTCAGATGGCTTCAAGCTGATTTCACAGCTTCACCTGCAAACCTGCAGCATCTTAACCACCGGTACTTCAGATTTGAGTGAGATATCCTCAGAGGACACTGAAGGTTGCCAGTCCCCACATAAAGCATCCCTTGCTTTCTCTGTTGAGTTTATCATCCTCGGCAGGAAAGCAAATTCTTCCAAAAGCCTTAGCCTCCTCTTCAGAACTAGTGAGGGAGTTTATTATCCCAAAGAGGTCATTCAGCAACCCCTGGTAGCCCTACAAAGATGTGTCTGTGTGTCATAAATATTCTCTTCTAACAGCAATCAGTACCTGGAACCCAAGAAGCTGGCCAAAGAAAGGGTGGGTCATAGGAGAGGATGGAGCAGCATGAGATAATCTCAGTTGTTTGTTCATATTGGAAAACTGCTGGAGAAATAATATCACCTTTCCACTGCCAGTGGCCTGGTGTGACCTACTTTGCTGCAATTGCTTGTCTTTTACTGGTACTTTCAGCTTCTCTCCATCACACATTCATGAAGTTCCAGAAGGAAAAGATTCAGATTTGATTATTTTCTAATGGATTTCACCATTCCACCTATAACTGGGGAAAAGAAGCCCTCCAAGAAAGGCTGAGGTGAAGAATCCATAAATTTCCTTGGAAATCTGTTCCAAAGAATAATTGCTCTCAGTTAAAACTTTTTTTACTGATTTATAATTTGAATTTGCCTGGTTTTATCTATAGTTATGCCTTTTTCTTTCTTTTTACTAGTTGGTAGAAATTCAATCACGTATTTTCTGTCTTTTTTTGATTAGCTAAAATTCCTGAGTCTTCTACAGTTGTCCCTGTAAGGAGTATCTTTGGACTTTGGCAACGTTTATTCCTTCCAATATCTTCTCTAATTTTTTAACATCTATTCTGAATTATGAAGAGTTGGTCTGTACAAGTATTTCAGTCAGACCAGGAAGACTATAAACAGAAGAAAAACCCAAGACCACGACTCTCCTGTTGATATATATAAATATATCTATGACCATATCCTTTAATAATCACCAGGCTGCTTTACAGCAATCTGGCTGTTTTACTGCAGCCATTGTCTGCATTTCTTCTTGATGTATTACTTTCACTTGATTTTAATCAAAGCCAATTGATATGAAAAGGCGTGGCTTTAAGAAACAACATTTTGTCCTATAAACATTATTTATTACCACAGGAAACACTCCATTTGATGATAATTCCCAGTGACAGCTACTTTATGAGATTTGTAGTGGTAATACATGAAGTCAGTATGTGTATACTTCAGGTAGATGTGAGCATATTTTTTATCCTAATTGTCAGAGGCTGAGGGCTGAGATACAGCAGTGGTATAGTAGTTAATGGCTTGATGCATTTTGATGACCACCTGTTTGAATGCCCCTAGCCCATAACAAATATAAGACAAAGCATTTCAACTTCTGCAGAGGATCTGAACAACACTGTAAAGTATGTACTACTGGGAATCTACTCAGTATTTCCTTAATCTATGAATAGTCTGAGTCCTGCTGTGGCCTCAGAAGTTTCTTCCTTAGTACTTCTCCAGGACACTATTTTCTCTAGAACCACCAAAGTGCAATGAAAAGCAGCACAAGGGTTATTAAAAATAGAGAAAAAATACACTTGAAAATGGGAAAGAAAAAAAAAACAACAAAAAAACAGAGAAAACTTCAATAATATCCACATCTACGTTTCAAGGAAAAGGAATTACATCTGTCTCTTTGGCCACTTTTTTGGTCAGATCAGACAATAATTCCTGTTATCTAGGCAGAGAGGATCTCTGTTTTGTGGCCAGAGATCATCCTTTCCAAACTCATCCTATCCAGGGCAGCTGCTTGTGTATTTCAAGCCAGATTTCTCTAGTTATTTACACACTGATTGAGGTCTGAGCTTTTCTCACATCCTGGATCATATTAAATATTTGTGACAAAGCTTAACTATTTTCAAGAGAGGTATATAAAACTGTCTTAGACCATTTGAGGTGATTCACTTNCAGGTGGTGAAGTCACCGTCCTTGGAGTTGTTCAAGAAATGTTTAGATGTTGTACTGAGAGACATGTCTTAGTGGGAAATATTAGTGATAGGTGGATAGCTGGACTGAATGATCTTGTAGATCTTTTCCTACCTTGGTGATTCTATGATTCTATGATTTTAAGTAGGAAACCCAAGAAGTTTTTCAGCTGTTGGGATCGTCGAGTGCACCTAACTCTGTGAACAGAGTGTGCCTTAAGGATTGTTATTTCCCTTTCCTTCTATCTTTTCTCCACTACATAAAGGAGAAAACATGGACGGCCTACTTCACTGTTATACGCATAGGAATAGTCTTATTTTCTGATGATCCTATTTCTTGACCTAGAGAGATTGGTTTTGAGGTAAAAGAAAGATCATAGCTGGCTGTAATCAAAGTATGTTTCTCNGGATCCAGACCCAACAAGAGTAGACAAAGGCCTGCAGAATTCTCTTCTGTGAGGGCTGTCCTGGTCCCCCTGGCAGTGCCTTCAGGCTGAGCTCAGTGCTGTCTTTGCACCCATGGGTGTGCTTGGCATTTATGCTGCTCAGGGCTCTCAGATGGCTTCAAGCTGATTTCACAGCTTCACCTGCAAACCTGCAGCATCTTAACCACCGGTACTTCAGATTTGAGTGAGATATCCTCAGAGGACACTGAAGGTTGCCAGTCCCCACATAAAGCATCCCTTGCTTTCTCTGTTGAGTTTATCATCCTCGGCAGGAAAGCAAATTCTTCCAAAAGCCTTAGCCTCCTCTTCAGAACTAGTGAGGGAGTTTATTATCCCAAAGAGGTCATTCAGCAACCCCTGGTAGCCCTACAAAGATGTGTCTGTGTGTCATAAATATTCTCTTCTAACAGCAATCAGTACCTGGAACCCAAGAAGCTGGCCAAAGAAAGGGTGGGTCATAGGAGAGGATGGAGCAGCATGAGATAATCTCAGTTGTTTGTTCATATTGGAAAACTGCTGGAGAAATAATATCACCTTTCCACTGCCAGTGGCCTGGTGTGACCTACTTTGCTGCAATTGCTTGTCTTTTACTGGTACTTTCAGCTTCTCTCCATCACACATTCATGAAGTTCCAGAAGGAAAAGATTCAGATTTGATTATTTTCTAATGGATTTCACCATTCCACCTATAACTGGGGAAAAGAAGCCCTCCAAGAAAGGCTGAGGTGAAGAATCCATAAATTTCCTTGGAAATCTGTTCCAAAGAATAATTGCTCTCAGTTAAAACTTTTTTTACTGATTTATAATTTGAATTTGCCTGGTTTTATCTATAGTTATGCCTTTTTCTTTCTTTTTACTAGTTGGTAGAAATTCAATCACGTATTTTCTGTCTTTTTTTGATTAGCTAAAATTCCTGAGTCTTCTACAGTTGTCCCTGTAAGGAGTATCTTTGGACTTTGGCAACGTTTATTCCTTCCAATATCTTCTCTAATTTTTTAACATCTATTCTGAATTATGAAGAGTTGGTCTGTACAAGTATTTCAGTCAGACCAGGAAGACTATAAACAGAAGAAAAACCCAAGACCACGACTCTCCTGTTGATATATATAAATATATCTATGACCATATCCTTTAATAATCACCAGGCTGCTTTACAGCAATCTGGCTGTTTTACTGCAGCCATTGTCTGCATTTCTTCTTGATGTATTACTTTCACTTGATTTTAATCAAAGCCAATTGATATGAAAAGGCGTGGCTTTAAGAAACAACATTTTGTCCTATAAACATTATTTATTACCACAGGAAACACTCCATTTGATGATAATTCCCAGTGACAGCTACTTTATGAGATTTGTAGTGGTAATACATGAAGTCAGTATGTGTATACTTCAGGTAGATGTGAGCATATTTTTTATCCTAATTGTCAGAGGCTGAGGGCTGAGATACAGCAGTGGTATAGTAGTTAATGGCTTGATGCATTTTGATGACCACCTGTTTGAATGCCTTTAGCCCATAACAAATATAAGACAAAGCATTTCAACTTCTGCAGAGGATCTGAACAACACTGTAAAGTATGTACTACTGGGAATCTACTTAGTGTTTCCTTAATCTATGAATAGTCTGAGTCCTGCTGTGGCCTCAGAAGTTTCTTCCTTAGTACTTCTCCAGGACACTATTTTCTCTAGAACCACCAAAGTGCAATGAAAAGCAGCACAAGGGTTATTAAAAATAGAGAAAAAATACACTTGAAAATGGGAAAGAAAAAAAAAACAACAAAAAAACAGAGAAAACTTCAATAATATCCACATCTACGTTTCAAGGAAAAGGAATTACATCTGTCTCTTTGGCCACTTTTTTGGTCAGATCAGACAATAATTCCTGTTATCTAGGCAGAGAGGATCTCTGTTTTGTGGCCAGAGATCATCCTTTCCAAACTCATCCTATCCAGGGCAGCTGCTTGTGTATTTCAAGCCAGATTTCTCTAGTTATTTACACACTGATTGAGGTCTGAGCTTTTCTCACATCCTGGATCATATTAAATATTTGTGACAAAGCTTAACTATTTTCAAGAGAGGTATATAAAACTGTCTTAGACCATTTGAGGTGATTCACTTCATTGGAGTAATGATGCACTCTCCTGGGAATCATACTGCTTCAACTAGGTTGATTTCAGATTGAATTAATTAAAGCTCCACACACACACACAAAAAAAAAAACAACAAAAAAAAACACATGTAGATGAATGCTGAAATATCCCACTGAGATTTTAAAGACTCTTAACAGTGATTAACTGCTACCTTAAAACCACTTAACCACTCACCTCTGAGACCTTATCCCGTAAATCCCTCTCCATATAGAAGACTCAAACTTCCAGTTTCCGACCTCTCTTTTATTTATATTCTTTCCAAGACCCTTTTGGACAATGCATCTATTGTGGTTTCAAACCATCCATAACAACTTTGATCTTCAACAGGGTTCCCATACAAATCTTTCCACCAAATTTTAGATAAAAATGTGTTGCAAATCACTTGTAAACAAATGAAGCAGCAGAATTAAAACTAAAGCTTGGTGCAAAGGATACACTCTGGTGCTCATCTTGTTAGTGTGCTACTTCCCAGAATTAGCAATTAAAGCTACAGTGTACAAGCTTTCTTCCTTTTCCCCTTTTTCTTACCCCTCTT
The DNA here is from genome assembly GCA_013399175.1 of Odontophorus gujanensis. NCBI lineage: Eukaryota > Metazoa > Chordata > Aves > Galliformes > Odontophoridae > Odontophorus > Odontophorus gujanensis. The sequence continues at coordinate 327,405 of VXAB01000283.1, forward strand.
CTTCTATTTTCTTTTCTTCATTTTCTGAAATAGCTTGATATTAAGCCATCATTGCAACAGCTAGCACAATAATTAGTTAGGACTGTCAAGGTGTGAATAAGGTTAGTGACTAACTACTCGTTCCCAATTTTCCCTTTTTCAACTTTAAAAATGACTGTTTCTGATCTGTGTTCTGAGCCCTGTCAGTCATTTCCCTACCTCCTGTGGGTCTGTACCACTCAGAATACGAAGGTGGGAAACTTTCCAAGTAGATGTTAAAAAGATTGAAGCCAAAAAGCTATTATTCTCTTTCAAAACATATCATCTTAAAATCTTAAGCAGAAGGTGTTACCCAAGTGATAAATTAGGTCAATTAACCTCGACTTTCTTCTTAGAGAGAAATAGGTCAACTATTTCTTGTTATGAAAAGTTTTTCAGCTACTTGACAGAATTGTCATCTTTTCCACAGGCAGCCCAAGGCTATGGCCATAGGTGAGGGTAAAGGAGAAATACATTGCTTTCTTCAGTTTTGTGCATCTATGGTGAATTTTGAGGAGAAAATGGCATTCCACTTAGGAAAGTAACAGAACTGCTGCTGATCTCCAGGAAATTAAGTGTTGTTTCTCAGCAAGGCTGCCATCAACTAATTCAAATTTCTTCATTACTGAGGACCTTTTGATGTTGTCCTGTGGGGACAAACATAATTCTGCTTTATGTACTAGTTAATTTTTTCCTTAAGAAATTACCTTTCTCTTCTCTTTCTTCCTTATGTGTATGTGCTGAGAAAGGTTATTGCGAATGGCTATAAACAGCAATTTCAGTTCTTATAAATTTCCTTAATCCTGATCCACAGAAAACTCAGTTTACGTGTAGTGCATACCTTGATCCAGAGATTTTAATCTAAATTGAATGTTGCATCTTTCAATACCTTTCAACAAAGCTTTTGTGGACCAAACCTGAAGCTGCCAGAGGTGGGAATTCCTACTGGGATGAGGGAGTGATACTACAGGAAGGAGACGTCCTGATGCTCAACACTCCATGTTTTTGAAAAGCACTAAGCATCCTGACAGCTTGTCCATAATTCAAAGGTTTTCTATGACAGATCTGTGATAGACCAACTGCAATACTAAGACACAACAACATATCTTTTTTTTTTTTGCTGCTATCATATAAATATAAACTCCCAGAGGAAAACCAGTTGCACGGATTAGGAGTTGTGAGTCTAAATCTTAACATGTAACTACAGAATACCAAGAAGAAGCTCTTCATTATAATGTCTTCATTGTACAGAAGAACCTACAGCAAAATACTTATGCAAAAGGTTATTCTGAAGTCAGTGGAAGGGCAGGAGACTACCATTTTAGAAATGCCTTTGCTAACATCAACTGCTCTAGAGTGAATTTTGGATGAGTGAATTTTTCTTCTCTTGAACAAATGCTCATTTTTTATTCCTAATTTCAAAATATCTTGCAGTAAATCTGTTTTCTTCATATCAACTGAGAAGAGAAAAAAAAAAAGAGAGAGGTAAAAGGTATCTTAACTAATTCATCTCTTAAAGGTTAGACATTCAAGAACACAGATATTTACCTAGATATTTACCTTTCCTCCTCCCTTAACTTTTCACCTTTCTATGCATCTGAGTTACGAAATAAATAACTTAAGAATAATAAAATAAAAATAACTTCTGATAAACTGCATTTTCATGAAGTGGATGGTTAGAAAAATATTGATGTTTAAACAACTGTAGAAAGAAAATCAATAGTGAATGCAGCAGTATGGAGGAAATTCTTTAAAAATAGAATTTCTTTTAATGTCTGTAGTGGAGCAAAGAAAAGTCAGTGATATTATTACCTATCCAAAAAAGCCAATCTATTGCTAATCTTTTTTCTTTGATTAAATATGATCCCGAAGAAATTATTAGTCCTTTATTTGATATGACATAGCTTGAAATTAGTGTAGAGTGCAATGCATCAGCCAAGCATGGGGCACACAGATTAAATCCAACATTAACTAAGGCTCATGAAAGATTATGAACTGCGACATTCAGAGGTCTCCCTGAAGCTGTGCAGTTTTGTATTTGCTTACACTACTGAAAAATAACCACAACATGCGGATCATCTGAAACAATTTACTGTAAAGCCTTATTTAACTATGAGATCAAATTACCCTTATGAAATTTGGGATATGGATTTCCTCAAACATGCCTTGTAGCCATGACTTTGTTACTCGTGCACACCCTTTACTACTCGCTGGATCTGGGTGCTCACCTGTGTTGGCCTGTGTCAATAATTTCCTACAGTTAAGCATATGAAAACTGCTTTCTGTAGTTCAGATATGCTTATATTCAAGATCAATTTACCATACCAATAGGCTTTCTCAGTTAACTGGGAAAATCCTAGACTATCTCAACAGATAGCACACCTAGCTTTACAAGGAACATTGTCCACCTGCATCTACCTTAACCTAGGTATTCAAACCTAGGCATCTGTCACAGAAACTAAAGCTGAGCTTTATTTATTCTTATTTTCCACTTGAAAATTATATACATTGCCAAATACTGTAGGAAAGAACTTCATTAGAGGATTTGGTTCTCATGAAAGATACTGAATTGAAATCTGTGTTCACTTCCAGCTGTCACCTAACAAACAAATCTATAACATGGAAGACTGAAGTTTGTTTCAACAGCTTGACTCTTAGCAGGGTGGGAAGTTTCAGTTGGAAAGGTTTAATAGCAAATATTTACTTGGGAAAAAAAAAAATTATGGTGAAAATAACAACTTTCCTAAAAAATAGAATTGTTTTTCTACTGGGAAAATAAAAAAAAAAGGGATAAGGGAAAATGAAGTATGGGGTTTCAGGTTGCCCTGGACAGATTTGTTTTTGTAACCAACAGTGTGTCTGAACATCCATGCCCAGGAGCCACAGCTGCTGATGTGCAGGCAGCAGTTCTGGCTGAGGATGTCAGCACTCTGTCCTATGGCAGAAGGGAGATGTTTAATTCCACAAATAAAGCACAGTGTCAGACATAGCGTTCTCTTTGTTGCTCCTGTTGGCTAGTTTGTGGTCTCTCCACCTCCTTCTTCCTCAGTTCAATGCTTTCAGTCCTATTCTGGGCTGCTGGGCTCTTCCCAGCCATGTGTTCTTTGCCCGTGTAACTCCCTGGGGTTTCTGAATTCCACCCTCTGAAATGGGTTTTCCTTGCCAACCTACATCGAAATCTCCAAATCTTTCCACTATGTTTACTTACCCCCAGTTTTAAACTATCATTTTTGCTCTTGCTCAATTTCCTGCTTGTACTACTACTCTTCCCTTGGTTTGTATCTATTCAGTGCCTTCCGGGCATAGTTATTTCCTCCTTTGTATTGAGAGGCCTGCAGCAAGCTTTGTACAGAAAGCTTTATTCCCTGTGTGCACATGCCTTCCAGGTCATTGGTAAGCACTGGAGACAGTTCAACCAGAAATACTAATTCCTAGGTAGCTGAAACTTGGATTCATTCTGTCGGAACTTAAAGGACAGAGGACTCTTGATGAGAGAGCTGACAATAGCAGAAAGACTGTAGAACTAAAAAATCTCTAGAAAATACAGAGGACAGAAAAAAAGGAAAAATTAGAGTAAGAGAATCAGCAGTTTGAGAGAGACTTTGTTTCTGTGAAACTAAGATCAGAAATAACAAAATAACAGATTTAACCTTCCAAATTCTCTGACACAGAAGATCAAAATGGTGAGACATTTCCTACTGTGGTGACAGTCAGTCTTTTGGATATATTACTCTTCAATCAACCTAAGACTCCTCAGCTTAACAACATATTAGGGGTTTCTGATGATTCTTCTAGGCTCAGACAAAGTAGGTGTGGCCAAAATGATATTTCATATCCACAAATTCTGCCAGTACATGGTCTTTCAGACTGCAGCAGCCAAGTAAAAGATAAGCTGTTTTAACCTTCTGCATTAAGATTAACCTATTCTGTTGCTTTACATTTGCATTGGGTCAAAATGCACATACAGTTTCTGTGGTGAGGATGACATGGATTGCATTACCCAATGGTACAACATTTTCATGTGTGAACATGCTGTCCTTCAGTGGACCTACACACACCTAGTCCTGGCCTCCTAGACTCAATGGGAAGCTATTACTTGATGTGAATGTTCCTCAGGATCAGTTCTGGAATGACAAAAGAGTCTGCCTTCTGGCTAATTATCCTCTTACCAAAATACTTATTATCTTCCTATTCCAAATATGAAATCACTGGGATGGTAGACTGGTTCAGATGCTAACATGATTAATATCACTAAATGCCTTCTGCACACTTCTGCTGTGCAAGAATTGTGCTGCCAATACTGGTCAATAATCACAAAATAAATAGATGGCATTTGTACATGGTAGGTTCAGATCCAGTCTAACGAGTGCAAATAATTACAGAGGAAAACAATTGCTCCTTCAGATGATATTTAGGTGCAGGAGGGATAACAGCTCTGGCAGTTCTGAACTGGGAGAAATCTGGTGGACCTCAGGAGAGGTAGCTTTGTCATCCCCTGTGTCTCTGGTCTGGTAGCAGAATTTTAAAGGGGGCTCCTCAGAGACCCCTCAGTGCACATCCCTGTGTACAGTTCATTAGATCAACTGCACCTGAGGTCTTGGGTTTTCTGAATGCGGTGTTCTCCTGCAGAGAGGTTATAAAAACCAGAGGCCTTGCTCAAGCTCAAATCTCCAGAGAAAGTCCAGATGGCTATTGTAAAAATGCAATCAAAAAATGCCTCTGGCCTAGATGGTATGATTTTAATAAGAATTACTAGAGCATTTTCTCTCCTAAACTGGGAAAGGACTTTTCAGTACTGAAATAACAATCTGTCACTCAGTTTAAATTTGTTTGTGCCACAATCCATGTGGAACTCAGATGGTAAATAATAGAAAATTTCACTGACATTCAGTTCACTAATTTTCTCATTTGGTTTTGGTTTAACCTCATATCTTTGCTCTAACTCATTTTTAAAAATCTGAACAAATGTTACAGTTGTTGTGGGAAGGTTGGAGGGAGAGTAATTTTAACTAGATTTGAGAAAGTCAAGGTCTGAGCAATTAGCACTTCAGTGAAGGCTGCCTGAGGATGTAACTCCAAGAATCTTTGCTGGTACAAAGATGCTGCATAGGGAGGTGGTGTGTTGTATCTGTTTTGATGCAACAGTATCTAAGCTCTTTCTAATGAACTCGAAGGTGAAATTTGGAAGGAAAGAAGTCAAAAGTGTTGGCATAATCTCTGAGAAATGGTTGCACAAGAGACTGTCTTCTAAGATTCATGCACACTCAGGCCAGCAAGGAATATTCTCAACCAAAATAAAAAGAGTAAAAACAAATGTCTTGTCTTCAATAATGTATAATTAGCAGTGAAACCCATTTTTACAAAACATTGAGGTCAAGAGTTTAGTGGCTTTCAAAGAAAAATTGCATACCATAAGGATAACAGTGAATCAAGTGGGGAAGACAAGAATCACAGGTTATACACAGCACCTCTGCTGTAGTCACAGACAATTCCTAATTAATATTAAGGATTATTTTCCCCTTGGGTAGGTTATGGTTCATTAATGGGTTTCCTGATGTTCCTGCTATTTGCCAAGAGTGAAATCCTTGCACCTGTGAACCATGCCAGCAATCCACGTGTGCTCATTGATCCTTCCTGAAAGGATGTCATCCAAAGTATGCCCCTTCAAAATTATGGTGACTGTAATTGAAAAAGCATCACCTCCCATGTTCATTCTGCCCATTTGTTTGAAAGATTTGCCCTTTCCTCCTTCCCCTTTTTCCTTTCCTTTCCTTTCCTTTCCTTTCCTTTCCTTTCCTTTCCTTTCCTTTCCTTTCCTTTCCTTTCCTTTCCTTTCCTTTCCTTTCCTTTCCTTTCCTTTTCCTTTTCCTTTTCCTTTTCCTTTTCCTTTTCCTTTTCCTTTTCCTTTTCCTTTTTCCTTTTCCTTTTCCTTTTCCTTTTTCCTTTTCCTTTTCCTTTTTCCTTTTCCTTTTTCCTTTTCCTTTTTCCTTTCCTTTTTCCTTTTCCTTTCCTTTTTCCTTTCCTTTTTCCTTTCCTTTCCTGGAAAGGGCCAAACTAAGCAGGTAACTACTGGTAGGGGTAGGATGAACAGTGGAGGTGGATACTGACCGTATAAGGTGGCTGCAACAGAGAGAAAGCCAGAATACTCAAGGCTCTGAAGTTTTCATTGACACATATGGAAAGGCAAATTGTGCTTTAGCTCCTCCCACTGCCTTCCATAAGTAATTCAAAGTCATCAGAAAAGAAAATTTTATGCTTCCAGTTTGTCATAAAACATTATTTCTTTATACAGGAATGAAAATTAAAGTATTTATCTGTTGAATATTACATTTGGAAAGAAATAAGTGTAATAGAGGAGACAAAAAATGGTCTAAATAAATAAAATCATGTCTTTTGTTAGAAGTCTCTTCTTCTGGTAGCAGAAAAATCCAGAACAAAACAGAAACTTATCATCGACAGGCATGAAAAATGAAAGCAATTTTTCAATGGAAAATTCCAGTGAAATAGTTCTATTGGTTCTGTGTACAATTATCCTTCCAGAGAAGGAGACTTGTAATGAAGATTACAAACAAATGAAACTGCTGAACAGGAGGCACTGAGTCAGCCTGCGAGGTCTGGTCTCTTTTGCAAATGTTGGTCCGTTGACTTCATTCAAGGATACAACCCCTTCCAATGCCTAGGATCCTCACAGTCACGCTTCTAATTAACTTGGGCTCTGGTTTCATATTTCTCCTGTGATAACAGCATTAACATAAATCCAGGAGATTACTTCTTTAGCACAAAGCTCACGGTAGAGCTGTCGCAGATGAAATTGCGGTAAGTGCTTCAGGAAGTTTCAGTGAAAGATGAGATACTCTATGTGAGAATAAAAGCAAGACCAGCAGTTACAGCTCCAAGGAGGAAACTCAATGGGTCACAGAACATTATATTTGAGGGTGTTAAATTGATTGTTAAGTGGGCATTCAGCACTGCAGAGGTGAAAGATTGAAGCAGCTGCCTGACAGAGACAGTTCTTTTCTCTGAGGCCTCCATGACTGCAAGAAAAGTGGGAGATCTTCAGCTGGACACCTGGGCTCTGCTACCACATCACAGACACAGAGAAAATCCAGCTGCCTCTGCAGTGTGAAGATCTGGGGTCACATCCACCAGCCCCATTCAGGTGCTTCAGAATGCCCCTGCACCCTGGTGTTAAGGCAGCTGAACAGAACTCCAGGGCTCCACTGACCGAAACTGAAATTCGCACTTAAATTCAGATGTACATGCATTGTATATAGCTGAACTTTGCCTTTTTAATGTGTTATCAGTGGACAAATATTAACTGCTCCACGACTAAAGGACATATCCTAGTAACAAAGTCCTTGCAAACCAGACTGCAAGATCTCAAATGCCCTCAAACTTTTATGAAGGTAAATATTTGGTCTGAAAATGAAACCGTGGAGAAAGAAATGACAAGGTATCTAAATATAGCCTTTGAATCTCATCCTGTGAATCTCGAAAGACCTGAATGTGCAAAACTTACCCCCATCGAAGTCCCTACTGCTGTGCACAGGATGGGCCCTGGTTGTTAGCAGCACTATGAGCAGTGCAGCAAGGAGCAGAGCAGAGCTTCTACTGCAGACACTGAGCTGGCCCATCGTGCTCCCCTTGATCATGGAGAGTCTGCTCTCGCCTCCCCCACACTGCAGAGCCATCTCCTTTCTGTCTCCTCTTCACCATTTACTGGAGCACGAGGAATTGGATTACTTAACCTCTGTGCTCATGCAAGGGAGGAAGAAAGACTTCTCATTTCTCTCTTTCCCCTTCTGCATCAGTCCGATGACAGCCTCGCCCCAGGGTGCCAGGCTAGCTTCATTAAATCCTTAATAAGCACAACCAGATTTGGCTCACAGCTCTCACTCCTTTAAGACATTTTTTGGAAAGGGTTAACAAAAAGTTTGAAAATATGACCATATGCCTGGAATCGTGCAGAATGTTTTATTTTCAGATGGGTTTACTCCTTTCCGCTTCAATATTGTTGACCTTCAGGGAATAAAATTTGTTCTAGATTTTAGTTTATAGATTTTGCATTTGGTATTCAGGGTTAACTTCTTGCTTGGTTAGGCACAAGCTAATGCTAGTAGCTGCAGTGCCACTGCCAAAATTAAATCCTGTACTACGTTTGGTCAGAAATATCAAGAACCTGGTGGTTATCTACAAAGAACTCTTTTTGTCTTCCATTAGCAGCATTTAGGTAACATAGGTGCTCTTCTGATTATATGTTGCAAAATACATAATATCATGATGTGAGATGTATAGGATGATTTGAAGATGGCTGTTCTTATTTTACACAAGGTGTGTTACTCTGTTTTTATTTCTTTATTAGTATCACCGTAGAACCAGTAGGTGAATCTTCAGGCACGTCAGGAAAAATATTTGCATGTACATTGCCCTGGTAACACTGTAAATGCATGCTAAAAGCAGAAGGATTGGACAAGGTTGAAGTCATACTATGTGGCACATGAGGAGAGGACAAAAGAAAATAACATACTCAGGACTAAGACAAATTCAGATAGAACAGCTCTGTTGTGTTTGCCCTGGATTAGTAGCATAATGTCCACTGGCACTGGCACAAGTTGGCATCCTGTCCAGCCAGCTGCCTGAGCCAGTCTGTGCTTCCTCTGTGTTCATAACCCTAAGCTTTTCCAGCCTGTAGAGAGGTGGTGCATACCCTGACCACTTCAAAACCACCATGGACTATGCAACTGTTTGTTTCCTTCATATTGGATACAACATCACCAGACACCTGTGTGAATAGTAAATAATCAGAAGCACAGAATGAATCTGTACCTCCTAAAGAATTGAGGCGCATTGGTTATGATGCTGGACCTGAAGCTGGCTGCTCTCAGAGACTCCCAGAGCTGAGTATTTTGACAGATCCAACCTGAGGAAGATGCCATTCATGAATAGTGGCACTGGCTTCCTCCAGGGACATTTCCCAAGAGCCTTCATCGCATTGCTGTAGCCAGCATCTCCAGGGAAATGCTGCTGTTACACAGCCGTTTTGTGCTGCTGGCACGAGCATCAGCCTCAAGTCTGACCTTACCTTGTGATGTTTGGTTTACAAATATTATAGATTTCATCTCTGATTGAAGAGGGACAAAGTTAGTTTGCAGTCAAAGTAAACACCTTTGAAATGACCTTGGCTATTACACAGGTGTTATGCATCACTTTGGAATGAGCTTGACAAGAGGATATACGTCGGCCACGTCTTTTGAAGCGCGGTTCAAGTGCAGACTTGAGAGACTGTTGACTGAGAACATTCAGATATGAATCAGATAAAGAATGTTTTCACATACAGCTTCCTCCTCCACCTTTTCATTTCTTCCTTTAATATCATTTCCAGATATTTCCACAAGGCATCAGCAATAGTGGTTGCTATGTGGCAAGGAACTGTTTAGAGTCTTTACAAGTCATTCTAGACAAGCAGTCAAAAGATTTTTTTGATGCAGAAGGAACGCATGACAACTTTTTCACTTGGTAAGTCAGAGTTCAGCTGAACATTTCTTTTTAGCATTTGCCAGTGCAAACTGGAATGAAGAAATATGAATAAATGTTCTAAATATTTGCTATGTATTTGAATACACCTGGTCTTTTCAGTGACAGTGCCCTGAACTTTCAGCAAGGCACTTAGCTATTTACCTCCTCAGCTATTTGTTCAGGAAGGTCCTAAAAGCCATCAACAGAATTACAGCTGCTCTCAGACGTCTCCTCAGCCACTTCTTTTTTCTTCTGGAAGATGAGGAGAATGAGGAAGGAAAGTCTTAGCTACCATTCCACAGCAGCACAACTGTTCAGAAAAGAATGGTAACTCAAAACTGGCCACATGCATCAGTGAGTGCAAAGAACAAGTGTGCTTTTGGTAGCAGAGCTGAGGTTATCTCATGCTATTTAGGAGGTCACCAGCAGGATTGTGTGGCTGTAGGTCCTGCAATGTGAAGCAGATGTTTTTTTGTGTCATCCAGAATCTAGGAAGAAAACTCTCTCTCTCCGATGTGATGTTAGAGATCAGCATTCCTTTATTCCTTATGATACGTACCAGGCAACTTGACAAACCAAGCATGCACTCTCAGAGTTCAAGTTCTACATTTAAATAGTTAATACATGTATATGCAATACACTGGCATACATATTCATTCTTTTCCAATAACTCATCAATATATGCTAATGCTTCTGTGTATGTGTGCAGTAGTGGCTTCTGGTGGCCTTCACCCACTTTCTTTCTCCCCATTTTTCCATCATCAGCTTTATTACAGTGACTTTTGGCTGACCTATTTTTCTCTTATTTTGTGAATTTCTATTGTTTGTTAGGCCATGATGAGCAACTTTCTACCTTAGTGAACTCTAATCCAAAACAACATACGTGAAATCTGAGGAAAAAATACTTGCATCTGGTAGATGCAGAGATAAAAGTAGTCTATTGTGACTTCAGTGCTCCTGTGAGACATAATCAGTGAGAAAAACAAGGCCATTCACACACCAAGTTAAAATGGAAAGTTTTACAACTAGCACACATTGGTTTCTTTTGCTAAACTCATATATTGGTTCTTAAACTAATATACTGATCCCTCTTGCTAAACCAGCATATACTATCTGATGCTTACTTTACTGCTGTATGTGGAAACAGCCTAGAGATTGTTTAGTTCTCTTCGTGTCTCTTTGTACACTAACACTCTTCCCATTTCTAAAGATCAGAATATCTCTTCCCTGTTGTGACCCAGATATCTTCCCCATTCTGAGGACCAAAGTTCTGCCAACTCAGACCTACATCTGCAGGAGCTCCAGGAGCAGAGAAAGATCCAGGGCAGGTTGTTGTGCAAAAATATGCTAATAGTGCTGTACCATTGAAAAGCTTCACTGTAGGCAATAGGTAACAGACTTGACTTCGTTATTTCTGGTCTACTCTAACCAGCACTGGCTTCTTCACAACCCCCAGGATTGGTGGGGTGTCAGTTGTTTGTGCTCTGTTGAAAGCAATGCTGTTGTCCTAAGTGTGAGCTCATCCAGCACAAACCTTCACTTCCCACTGAAAATAAGTTGAAGCATTCTTACACCCCAACAGCAGCAGAACAGTGCTAATGGCAACGTGGGTGCCTCAGCTCAATATGAACGGGGTCCCAAGAGAGAGCACTTGGCCAAACTTCTGCGGGGTTAGCTGGAATCCTTGGCTCTACATTTGCAATGTAAAATATATAGTCCTGCAGCAAGTCTATGTAGGAATTAATTATCTATATCACCATTAATGTCCAGGAAAGGAAACACACTAAAAAACTCTCTGGTCTTAAATGACCAATGTGTTTTTTTATTAGCCTTGTCAGAATCCCTAGCACAGGAGCAGAAGCTCATTCACAGATCAGGACTAAATGTTTGGTTTTGTGAGAAGTCTTTAGAAGGGACAGAGGTCTGGGGCTAAAGATTGACAAGGCTGAGCAAGCGTAAAGAAGCTATGGCATGTCATTTAATCCTTTTTTTTCTTTTTTTTTTTTCCAAAGAAGTTGGGATCCAACATAAACAGATGAAATTTCACAATGAAAATATTTTGTGGGACATAGTGTTGCCTAACTCATTGACCAAAACTTTTTGGAGTACTGGTTTGTGGTTGGTGGCCTGTTGTGTGCACTTCCTGCATGGCCTAATCTACTGGCTCTGGGCCCTGGAGTTCAACAGCATCTCGTTTAAAACATGATGTGCAGTCTTAGATCCAACTGATTACTGACTGATTTATATAAATGTTAATATGAATACAGAAGTAAGGACTTCCCTTTTGCTCACAGAAGACTGCACTATAAATCACTGATGCAAATGCCTATGTCTTGGAAATTAAAGCTAAGTAAACTGTCAATGAGACTTACATAAATGACTCTAATAATTTTGTATTGAAGAGAACTCAAACTCTTAGCATCAGCCAGCTGGCATGTTTGAAGTCTGTCTGTAAACATTAAAAGCTTTTCCTTGGCAAGAATACCAAAATAGTACTGGTATCTCTGGCATGTAATTCAAATAAGATGAAATCAACTGTAAATGTTATCACAAATCTTAAATAGTCCTAATATCTACAAAATGAAGAGCTTAATCATACCAAGCTGACATAATCTCAAGTAGTGCTTGAACTACAAGGACTCTATTGGGTGATTCCTTGTAATGTACATGAAGTGTTTTACTAGAAGTCATGTTTTCTTACATAACTTGGCACTTTTTCTACACTGCTGCTGATTACCCACTCCCCTCTTAATCTTTCTGCAGCAAGCCATACTCCAGATCAATGTATTGCTTATTTAGGTTTTCCTCAGTCTCACTGACAAAGTTTGATACTTCCAGGGCCTTTTGCATTTGACCAAGCTGGACGCATGCCCAATGTCCTCAGCCTTTTGGAGAAGGTTGACCTGGCAGAACACACGTGCTGAAGGCTAATGTTGAGGATTTATGTGCTTGTCTTCGAAAGCAAAATCCAGCCCACAGTGTGACTGCCCAAGTCACACTTGAACCTCAGACACACAAGAGATATGTAAAGTCCCGTGGAAAATCTCTAAAACTCTTTCAGTGTCTCAACCACTGGGGCATTGCTTTAAGGTGGAAAAGGAATGGAAAGAATGTGGCTGGAATTAGGGAAACAAAAGTGCATGCCAAAGAGGGTGAAGACTACATTGGAGGATGGATGGCCATAACATCCATGTTCAAATCAAGGCAAGTTTCCTTTGTTGCAAGGGTTACATGACTGGCATGATAAGGGATGGAGACTCTACGACTCCTGATTCAAATGGAGGAATGAGTTGCTTCCCCTGTGCACACATGCGAAAATGCTGAATCCTTCATACTCTCACCTTGTGTGCAAACTACAGATACATATGTGAAACACTCTCTTTTTGAAATCAATAAAAAGTACTACAACTCAGTAGAAAAGAGTGCACCCACCACTTGGGTATTACCAAATCAGAGACTATGCTGAAACCAAGAGCAGTGACCTGGATTTTCCTTCCCTGCCTTCCCAATCTCTCTTTTTCTCTTCTCCTAAGTCTTTCTCTCTGTCTCTCTCTCTTTTTCTCTTTCTCCTTGTTAAGCTACATTAAACGGTAACACAGGGCGTATCATCATAGCTTATCACCAATAAGGTAGAGAGATATAAATATATAAATATTTCTTGTGCTGAGTATTGCAGTGGGATACAAATAGACATTTAACTGCATGCTTGGTGTTGTTTCACCTCAATGTAGCCTGAGAGAATTTCAAAACCTCAACAGCTCTGATCCAGTCAGCTCATGGAAAAGGAACTACCGTATATTTGGAAATCTTGGAGAAATAAAGCAGTTGTCTGAAGTACATTCTCAGGACATCTGAGGACAGCCTGATCTAGTGAGTGGCAAACCTGTTCAGCAGGGAGCTGAAGCTAGATGACCCAAGTCATTCTGCAATTCTAAGATGATCCTGGGAGAAGTTGTTTGGATAGTTGTCTTATGTGGTTCCTGGGAAATCATAGAATCACAAAGGTTGGAAAAGAACCTCTAAGATCACTCAGTCCAGCCACCCACCTATTGCCAATATTTTCCACTAAACCATGTCCTTCAGTACAACATCTAAATGTTTCTTGGACACCTCTGTGGACAGCGACTCCACCACCTCCCTGAGCAGAACGTACCACTGCCTGACCACTCTCTCAGAGAAGTTCTAATGTCCAACCTGAATCTCCCCTGCCGCAACTTGAGGCCATTTCCTCTAGTCCTGTTGTGAGTTACATGGGAGAAGTGTGATTTGAGTATCTTACAGCAAAAGGTAGGGATGTCCTGTTCCTTACCTTTACTTGTTGTGTTTGCAGAGATGGCATTTTTCTCACTAATGACTGATGGTGTCTAGTCTGAGGTTCAGAACAAGATGTGAAACACCCTTTGGTGGCTGCTTCCCAACAGTTGCACACAGAGGTAGGGAAGGCTGAAAACTGCTGCTTGCCAGCTGCAGCATGCACGCTCCCCATCAGCACCAAATCTTTCTGAACTGTAACTCTGTGTGTGCCTGAACTCTTCCACTGCCACCCCTCACCCCTCCCAGATGACCTTATGTCTATGTCTTGAGTGTAAGTATGCTAATAAACCAATTATATGGCAAGTCTGGAACTGAGAATCATCAAATTAATCAAAGTGGAGATGCCCACTCTGTTAGCCCAGTGACTGTGGCAATGCAGCTAATTGCAAACACTCAAGTGCTGGGAGCCCCACTTGAGCAACTGCGTCTGTGCAGAACCCAGCAGAGCCCAGCAGAGCTCTCACAGCACAGCATTCAGCCTGGGCAAACTGAGACCCGCAGGATTTGTAATTAAAATTTTACAGCTCTGTGATACAGCATAATGAACCTAGCAAAAATTACATGTTTTTATCGTTGAAATATCAAGGAAGAGTGCCTGTGATGCAGAAAGAACACATTGCCAGGCACAATTATTATTAGATAAAAAGCAATAACAGTTGTTATGACTTGGTTTTCCTGCTTTTTCAAGTGTTGGCTTGACAAAGTGTTAGGTACCCCTAATACAATGTTCCATGGAACATAGCATCTCATTTTTCAAAGCTACCCAACAGAAGAGCCTAAAGTATATCCAGCTTTTTTTCTGGACATCAGTAACGTGGAAGATAATAAAATATTTATGTTACATAACAGGAACCCTCTGGTTATGCTTTATTTTTGGAAATGTTAAACAAAAAAAAAAGTACAAGGGCTTCTCTGAAATGAGCACTTACAGCTTAATGGGAAATGTGATGTGGATTTAGCAGCAGCAATGAACAAAAGCAGCAGACTGAGGTAGCAGTGGAGTGCTCCAGAGTTTGATGCATCATGCTTTCTGCAAGCCACATCATGTGGACAATTATGTGCTCACTGCATTTGCCAGGAGGGCAGTTTTTCTTGTTCCCCACACAAATGTGTGTCTCGTGTGTACTTCCAGAGCTTTAACTGAGATGGAGTGTGTTTCTGCGTAGAATTACCCATGAGAAGTTAATGCTCTGCCAGGGAGTGATACAAGAGGGAAACAGAGCGCAGCCTGAGCACGAAGGTGATGCTCACACCTTCCAAATGAGGTTGGAGGCTGTTTTTGCTGAACTATGGCAAATAAGTGGGTGTAGAATCATCTGCTGCTGCTGCTGTTGGAGTTAATGTGACTTTTCTCTCCCAGTATTAACTCTCCAAGTGCAAAAGAGGTGTTGAAATTCATCTCTGATAACATCACACCAACACAGACACACGTAGCCTTTCCCAAAATGATACAAAAATATCACAGAAAGATAAATACAGTGCTCCTGACATTCTGCATAGGTATTTCATTGTACATGTCAGCGTTACACTACACCATGCCATTACCAACCTTCTGATAGGGTATTATCCTAGGTAAGGTTCAGCTGTCCTGCAGATAGGTTTGGTAAGTGAACAGATGAAAAAAAAAAAGCGGGAAGGCATAGTGGACAAAAGTCTGGCTAAGAGCTTGAACATCAAAACTGCAGCTGTTGGTGCTTGGGTCAGGGAGAATGGACTCATGTGCGTGGTTATGTGTGTGGTTACTGATCTTGTTTATCTAATTAACAGTCCTGAAATCAAAACAGCTTCATTATCTGTTATAGCTGTGCTCATACAAAAAGGCCCATACTAACACAAAGTGTCTGGGATTTTTAACACTGGCAGATGGTTTTTTTCTTTCTTTATCACATGCTTGTGCGAGAGCTGCTCACACCACATGGCCACTGTCCAGATTGGCAGCAGTCAGTGGGAAATGCAAATTTTGCACTTTCTCTGGCCAAGGATTGTGCTGGGTGCTGATAGCCAGGCTGCGCATAGTTGCTCTAAGTGTAGTGGTGAGAAGACCGGGACCATCAGAGATTGTTCAAGGCTTTATATGCCTTTTCTGTCTCCTTCACCTGTGGAGGTATATATTCCCTGAAGCTGCTGGGGCCAGTGTGATTCCTGGGTTCCTTCCAAGGTTCCTCTGTTGGGACTCAGAAAAGTATGTGGAAAGTGAGTGGCTGAAATAGGATACAACCTTCACCACATCACCACCATGCCAACAAATCATGTCCCTCAGTGCCACATCTACCCTTTTCTTGAACACACCCAGGGACAGTGACTCTACCACCTCCATGTGCCAATACCTCACCTCTCTTTCAGTGAAGTGTATATTGGATAAATTCAGCACCTGGAGAAAGTGCGTCAGGATTTCTGCTTTTCCCCTGGATTATGAAAAATACCTGCTGTGTCTCAGTGCTCCACGAGGCACAATAAACAAAGCAATAGCTCTGATCAAACACTATTAGATTTCCTGTACCCTCAAGGATCAGTAAGCTCCTGGTTATTAATACCTGCCAATTATGATAATAACTCAGAAAATTTGCTAAGAGCAGAGCTGTCAATCGCTGCTGCTGGATGTTGGAAGATGGAGGTTTAGTGGTGCCACAGGACAAGGACAGGCCGTAATGCTCTGCTGATGGAAGCTATCATCCCATGTGTCTCCACTTCCAGTTCACACCTTCTGCTGTGGTGGTCCTTGCAGATGTTTTTCATCTGGTGAAACAAAACACTCCACCGTACCTGCCCAGCACAGGGTTACAGTGACAAAGGTGAAATTCTTATTAACGTACATAAATGCTACAAGTCATGCAACTATTGAAGAGGAAACTGAGGGAAGGCTTCCTATAGCTCCTGATGGAGAAATGAGCTCTGCTTTCTGTGACAGTGGCAGTGCACAAGGGAACAGCATGGAGCTGTGTCAGGGAAGGATCAGGTGGAGGTTAGGGAAAGGTTCTGAACCGGAGGGTAGTGGGCATGGAGTGGGCTGCCCAGGGCAGTGGGCAAGGCCCTGGGCTGCCAGAATTCAAGGAATGTTTGAACAATGATCAGTCACATGCCCTGATTTTTCAGTGGTCCTGTGTGGAGCCAGGAGTTGAACTTGGTGATCCTTTTGGGTCCCTTCCAACCCAGGATATTCTATGGTTCTACAGTTCTACTGAAAATTAGAGGGGGTTGCTGGATAAGATTCATAAAAGTCAAAGCAGGGGGATATTTAGGTGTACGTTCAGCTTCTCATCCAAAATGAAAGACTCTAGGCATACACAAGGCCATGGATATGTGGTTTTCTGAAAAGAATAGCAGTGTTTGAAAAAATATTAAGGAAATGTGTAATAGCAACTTCCTACTTTGCATCTGCTTCAGCAGCTCTGGGCAGGAAAGGGCAGGAGAGAGCCCCATTCCCCGCATACAGAATGTGCCATGTGCAGGAAATATATTCATAATTGGTACATAAGAGACAGCTTGAAAAATTCCCAGGCAGCTGATTTTACTTCTAAAATTTCCAGACAATGCAAAACTAGAATGGCACGGGCGTGCTTTGCCCTCTCCCAGCTTTCTGCCAGTCCCCAGCATTTCCCATTTAAAAATACACTTCTCCCTTCCCAGCAAGTTCTGCCTGCATCCCTGTTACCAGCAGTACCCCAGTGCGTGACTTCAGCCTCATGCAATTAAAACTTTAAGAGGTTTGTGATACAGAAGGTAAGTTCCTAAATCAAATAGAAATGTTCTCCATTTTCTTCAGACTCCACAATTATTTGTTCCAAATTTCATGCTCTCCATTGGTTCAATTTACACAAACTCACACTAATTAGCTGCAGAGCTTCTTTTAAATTTACAAAAGCAATCATTCTCTGTGATAGCTCTACGCAATGCCCAACTCCCTCTGAATAGACTTTAATGACATGGTAACCATAGTTACAGTATATAAAATAGACAGCCACGAAATGTGGAAAAGTAACAGTGCAATACAATTTTCTCTGGAAAATAAAGGTTTCTGGTATATTTGCATTAATTAGGACATCACATCAAGTACTTCACATCTGCATTCTTTATGAAAATAAAAGTCAAAATGATTTTTAAATTCTATTCAGCAGCAAACAGCACCACTGGAGAAGCATTTTCCATGATAAAACATTTTAACTGGACATCTATAAGTGCCATTCTGGTAATCCAGAGTTATAGCACGTTGGAAACGAGCCCAGAGATCCTGTGTGAGCAGAGCAGCCATATGTCACTGAGCTGAGGCTTTTCATCTGAGCAGCGGTGGCTGGGAGGAGGCAGCAGAACCTCTCGTCTGCAGGATTGAGCAGATAATGGGGGAAATCTGCAAGCCAACACGACAAACCTAGACTCCCTGCTTTGGGTTTTCTGCTTTTCTGTTGCTATCTGTGATAAGAACTATTTAACTGGTATCTAACAACCGACTGGCAAGTGATACTCTGAATCTATCATGAATGCTGCAGCCCCTTCCATCAAAGTTCTGTATATCACAGAACTTTTTAGGGTGAGATCTGGGGATGCTCAGATTTCTCTTGATCTGCCCCTCCGCAGCAGATCTGCTCTTACTGGTGGGCCAGGATAAAATGCATTTGATCCCTCCACCTTACACCTTAGAGGGCTGACATATGAGGGGTGGTTGAAGACCTTGGGTTTGTGCAGCCCAGAGCAGAGGAGCTGAGGGGAGGTCTGATGTGGTTGCAGCTCCTCAACCAAGGGAACCAAGGGACAGCGCTGAGCTCTACTCTGTGTGACAGTGACAGGGCCAAGGGAACGGCATGGAGCTGTGTCAGGGGAGGGGCAGCTGGGGGTTAGGGACAGGAGGACAATGATCAGACACATGCCCTGGTTTTCAAGTGGTCCTGTGTGAAGCCAGGAGCTGAACTCAGTGCTCCTTATGGGTCCCTTCCAACTCAGGGTATTCTATGATTCTATGGTTCTTGAACATCTTTCTTTCAGCTGTTGGGAAAAGGGAGGAGGGTGATCAACCCGGGGAAAAGGAGAAGCAAAACACAATCTTGCTTCAGCTTTTGCCCTAATCCTATCGTGTACTGTATAGTGTAAATACAGTTCCATGGATACATCATTCACCGCTAGTTTGGAGCTGTGGAGTGAACCATCTCATCTGTAGTGACCAAAACCCAAAAGCTTACTTCCAAATTGGATGTTGCCTGCTGCTCTGCTCCCTCCAGGGGACAACTGCAGAGCAGTCCTGAAAAACCTCTCTGCTCAATCTTGTTTGCAGCAGTGATGCTTTAATGGGTGGCAAATCTCCTTGAAGTGACAGTTTTCAAGCAACTCGAAGGCAGTTACTTTATTTTCTCTTGAAGCATTAATCAGATGACATTAGACGAGGAATGTATTTATAAAAACTGGTCTCTTCCTGACAAACTGATGCACAAGAGAAAAGATTAAATTAATTGAAAAACATTTATTATTAATAGGTCATTTATCTCTAGCCTCAAGCAAACCACCTCCTTATCAACGTGGAAAGATGCTCAGAGTTCAGCACTACTTCTTCTCTCAGCTGCAGCCCAGTGAGAGCACCACAAAGGAAGGAAGATTAACCTTCTGAAATACAAAAGGATGAAAGGTTGGTGGAAATCCTTCAGTTCCATTTAGGTCAGGCTACAGTTCTGTCCAATTAGACAATTGGAGCGGATTTGTGCTTTGTCCCCATGTCTTGTACATCCTTGTTGCAGAAACAGAAGCGAAGGATAACATTTTTCTTCCAACTCCAAAAGACAGATATAACAGTATTCAATTTAGGGAAAGGATACTGGATTTTTAGATGCTTTTCTCTTCTAGAGTCTGATCCTTCTTTTAAATTTGTTTTCAATTTCTTTGGACCATTCAGGTGGGATCAAATTCAGAACCTCAGTTTTGCTTAGCTAAACCTTGTTTTCTTTAATACAGTTTTGTGATAACAACTTTCAAATCCAGGCAAATATAACTCAGAAAATGCAGTTAAGATCGTTGGATATACATTCTTGATGATCTTGAACTCTATTTCTAAGATACGCTCTGTTTGTGCAGAAGGGACAAGAAGTGCAGGGCTCTTTTCTGAATCTTTCACATTTTGAAACTATTTCTCCTCACAGCACAGAGCACCTCTCTCAGATATTTACAAAGCACTTGTCACCATGGGAACAAAAATTAAACATCTGAAAAGCAAGGGGGAAAACGGGTATTTTCTACTTTTCTGTATGCTTCTGAATTAAAAATGGGACTGAGTAGAGCACCAGCTCCAAACTTCAGTCCTGGTTTGAGTCCAGGAATATATTCGAGAAAGTAATCATGAAATCATAGAATTGTTTGGTGAAAGGGACTCTTAAAGTTCATCTAGTCCATATTCCCTGCAAAGAACAGAGACACCTACAGCTCCACCAGGGTGCTCAGAGCCCTGTCCAACCTGACATTGCATGTCTACATGGCTGTGAGTATGTCCTAGTCTACACCGTGTCCTTTTGATAAAAAGCATGGTAAAATCCTAGTCTTAGGTGTCAATACAAAAGCTAGAATGGATTTAAATCCAGGAATTTTATTTTTTTTTTATCTTAGTGAAACACAGGGTCAAGATTCTTTCCAACAGTCAGACTTGAAGTAAATATCACATGATTGTCATCTCTCCAGATAGAACAGTAGGTCAGAGGATCAGGCTTATAGTGGCAGCAGCCAGAATTTTCTGACCCAAGCTTATGGGTGTGCTCAGAGGGGTCTCAAGTCTCAAAGACAGACTGACATTGGCTCTGGCTGTACTCACTCAGACTGGCCCAACTCTGCACCCCATAGAGAGAGATGGCAAAGATATCTTCTACTTTGTTCTCACCCAGGCACCCAACACTGACATTGCTGCTTGCTGAATAATGTCCCCAGACCTCTGGTCCTCTGAATAATTCAAACCTACTAAAAACATAAGTTATTTTTACAAACTGCCATTATCATTTGAAACAAATGTACTGAGCTTCTTGGCTTTCACTGCTACATTTTTGAGTTATACACTTCCAGAAACACTGAGTTCTGCACCCATTAGAAAACTGTGGTATTGCAGACTGTGCTTCTTCTGCCAGTACCACTTCTTTGCAAAAGTGCCAATGAGACACAGCTTGGAAACTGGCTGTCTAAAGGTTAATAGACATTATTTGATACTATTAACGCATGATTAATGGTTGAATGCTGTGCTGACCACATCAGGAATGTTTCTTGAGTGAGGATTACCCCACAGAAATGCACTCACGTAATTACTGAAGAGCCCTTGAGTGGTTCAGTTGATGCAGCAAACTTTACATCTGGATCTGTGGTGGTGCTGAAGCTGTCTCTCCACCTCAGCCAGTGTTGAACTGCATGTATCCTTTTGTAAAAATAACTCTTCTGGGGGATATTTTGCAGTTTCTTGAAAGAAGAATGTTCTTGCACAAAACTGCTGCTTTTGCTCCTTACTGTCGCTCAACTTCCTATGACATTGCATAAAAATCCATGTCAACACAGAGAGATCCAGCCAAGCACAATGTGAGTCATCTTCAGCTTCAGCTGGTTGACTTGGGAAGAATTTGCAGGTGTGTGTTTATTTGGATTAAGAGGAGACTATTTCAAGTGCAAACAGAATGTTTCATTCCTGCTTCTCGCTCCCATGTGCACATTTTATTTGTCACTCTTGTCAACAAACGTTTGTAAACTAAAAAAAATGTGTTAAATATACATACTACATTACAATGCTTTGGAAAACATTGAGCCATCTCTGCCTACAGCATGAATTTTGTCTCTTGGCTACCTCCTTTCTTTGGTAGGGAGCACTCTTGCTTCACCAGTTGAAAATAAAGACCCATCTCTCTTCTCATGTCCCTCCTCAGTTTACACAATATTACCTTCACAGTTAACATTCAGGGAAGAGAAACTGATTCTGAAAGCCCAAATATTTTGTAGACAGTTTTGGGAAACCTGGTTTGAATCACCTTTCAAGGCAAATTTTTGAGACCTCATTTTTTACCAACAGAAGGTGCATGCAAGGAAACTGCAGCATAACTGGAAGCCCCTCAGGTTAAACGAACTTGAATGTTGCTTCCAACACAGTCTTTCTGTGCCACATTACCTGAACAGCTCAGATTTCTGGAATAATTGTCTCATTAGGTATACAAGATACAAGCTGTAAACTGCATTCTTTCATCTCAATAATAAACTATATCCAAACAGCTACTGAATAGTGAGTGAGAATAAAGTCCAGCACACATATTTTGCAAGATTTTAGGACAAGAAATATGTGTATATTATCATTACTATTGTGGTAACAAGGTCAAGGTCAATTCCTTTGCATTGCTTGAGCTCTTCCAAAGGCCACCTACAAGGGAACATGATAATTATCCAGCATCACCTAACACTGCATGCAAATATTTTAATGAGAATCAAATCTGATTATTCACAAGGTCTTCCCAGTGATCTTCCACAGGCACATGAAAGATAGGCAAAGAAGAGAAGTAGAAGAGGCAAAGAATGAAAAGAGTCTATGGAAAACAATGGAAAATAAATAAAGAAAAAAAGATGAAACTGTATGGATGTGTCGTGGTTTTACGATTTTTGTTATTGGTATTCTACATCATAATATCATGTGAGGCACTGGGAGTTAAAGAGTTAATGCTGTAAGTCCATGGACTGCCAAATTTCCGGGTACCTGGCTTTCAGAAAAGAAGAACTACATATACCCAGAGGACTTTGTGTTTCGTTTTCCACCTGGAGGGAAAGATAAAACCATGTGCAAGTCCTGGATACTTGCTCTTTTGCTGTTTGTCTCATTAGTGGAGGTTCCCTAACCATCTTGCCTTCAGCTTTAGCTAGGGCCTTCGGTTTCAGATATTCCTTCTCTCATTTTATTTGATTTATTAGCTTCAATTCCAATTATATTGTGTTATTTTGCATTCTGATATCTTATTTAGTAAATTAGTTTTCCTCTTCAGATTGTTGCCACTGTTTTGTTTTCAGGCCCATCTCCCAACCCGCTCCCTTTTTCCCCCTCCCCCTTTACCAGGATGTGGGTCCATGGGTCCCCTGCCCTATTAGTCACGAAACTGGGCTGAACCAACCCATAAACTGTAGACAGGATGCTAACCTGGAATTAAAAATAGGATAAATAAGTAAAAATTGAAGTCATAAAAGAAAAAGAACTGTACAAGTACAGAATGCAAAAATTGTAAATTGAGTAATAAGAAATGATAGTTATTACAAACAGCTGTCTTCTGTTTAGCACAGATGCCAAGAATCTCTTCTTCTGAAATTGTCTAACCTCAATTTAATTGTACTTTAAGCTTCCAACAAGGTGTCCCAACTGGAAATAGAATGCATAATTATTTTCATTTTTCTTAATTAAAGCAAAATGACATTCCATTTGTATCCTGTTTTCTATTAACAACTGAATAAAAAGTAACCAAAATGGTTGGACTTTGTTGTACTTGATTACATCCTCTTCTCTCCCTAAGATAATTTGCTCTTTGGTGGTTTAAGTGTTTGATCAATTAGAGACCCCAGATGTACACGGGATCCTCGTTAGCAGAGCAGAATGAGAATTCAGGAATTTAGTGAGGATTTGCCTGAAATGGACAAGGCTAGCAAGAGCTTCACTGGCTGTAACAGAAGTGCCACATCTTTAATAAATGATTAGTGTCAGCAATTGCAGGAGTCATACAGTGATATATCATTTTTCTCTGAGACCCTGGTTCCACCTATCCAATTTTCTTAATTATTCTGATAAGGCATTAAGATTTTCTCTTCTATTCCTGCTTGTCAAAAAATGTCACCCAGCTCTGACAGGTTTAGATCATGCACTAAAACACAGGCAGGTGGATGGGCATGCTCAGCTCTCTTGTCGTGGTGCCTAAGAAAACAGTACCCTGATTCTGTTTTGTGACTTGCCAGCAGCTGACTGGCTCAGTAGTAAGAGCAACATTTTCTTGTTAAAGTAGAATAGAGATATTGTCACTTGCTTATTTTCTTTGGGGAAATAGTTTTTGTTTGCTTGTTTGTTTGCTTTTCTTTTGTCATTCTGCTAGCTTTTTTGAAACTTTTTTGGTGGGACGTGTTAATCTGGGGTAATGTTAATGGATCCTTGATTACAGTCATACCACAGCTATTGAGTTCAAGGTTTTTTTAAAGGCATATAAAGCAGAGGCTAATTTTTAATACCTCTCAAAGTCATACAGAAATGCTAATATATTTCCTGTTCCTGTAATTGGCAAACCCTGGGGCTGGAATGAGGCTCGTTAATACTTCAGAGGGTGTGCAGATTGCAAAGATGCAGTCACAGTGATCTGGTTCCTACAAGGGCCGTTAATGAAAGCAACATGTAGCTTCAGGGATGCTTATGTGATGCTCCTCATGCAAGCTTTGTTGTACAAGGACCTGTACACCAAAAGCTGGACTCGTGTTCTTGACTCTATTGGCCACAGAGATACTATGGTTAATGAATAGGAGACTGGTAAGCTTCCAACATTTTTGAGATGTTTCAGCTTGAGGATGACGTGCTGGAGAATTCTGGAGGAGAAAGCTCAGAAAATCTTTTTGAAATTCAGACACTAGAAAATCACTTCCAAAAGATCATTTCTTGCAGGAGAAGATGAATAATTTAAAAATAATGATTTGCAATGCAGACGGCTCTCAAAGCTACACAGAAAGAAAGAAAATATTACAAATNAACTGAATAAAAAGTAACCAAAATGGTTGGACTTTGTTGTACTTGATTACATCCTCTTCTCTCCCTAAGATAATTTGCTCTTTGGTGGTTTAAGTGTTTGATCAATTAGAGACCCCAGATGTACACGGGATCCTCGTTAGCAGAGCAGAATGAGAATTCAGGAATTTAGTGAGGATTTGCCTGAAATGGACAAGGCTAGCAAGAGCTTCACTGGCTGTAACAGAAGTGCCACATCTTTAATAAATGATTAGTGTCAGCAATTGCAGGAGTCATACAGTGATATATCATTTTTCTCTGAGACCCTGGTTCCACCTATCCAATTTTCTTAATTATTCTGATAAGGCATTAAGATTTTCTCTTCTATTCCTGCTTGTCAAAAAATGTCACCCAGCTCTGACAGGTTTAGATCATGCACTAAAACACAGGCAGGTGGATGGGCATGCTCAGCTCTCTTGTCGTGGTGCCTAAGAAAACAGTACCCTGATTCTGTTTTGTGACTTGCCAGCAGCTGACTGGCTCAGTAGTAAGAGCAACATTTTCTTGTTAAAGTAGAATAGAGATATTGTCACTTGCTTATTTTCTTTGGGGAAATAGTTTTTGTTTGCTTGTTTGTTTGCTTTTCTTTTGTCATTCTGCTAGCTTTTTTGAAACTTTTTTGGTGGGACGTGTTAATCTGGGGTAATGTTAATGGATCCTTGATTACAGTCATACCACAGCTATTGAGTTCAAGGTTTTTTTAAAGGCATATAAAGCAGAGGCTAATTTTTAATACCTCTCAAAGTCATACAGAAATGCTAATATATTTCCTGTTCCTGTAATTGGCAAACCCTGGGGCTGGAATGAGGCTCGTTAATACTTCAGAGGGTGTGCAGATTGCAAAGATGCAGTCACAGTGATCTGGTTCCTACAAGGGCCGTTAATGAAAGCAACATGTAGCTTCAGGGATGCTTATGTGATGCTCCTCATGCAAGCTTTGTTGTACAAGGACCTGTACACCAAAAGCTGGACTCGTGTTCTTGACTCTATTGGCCACAGAGATACTATGGTTAATGAATAGGAGACTGGTAAGCTTCCAACATTTTTGAGATGTTTCAGCTTGAGGATGACGTGCTGGAGAATTCTGGAGGAGAAAGCTCAGAAAATCTTTTTGAAATTCAGACACTAGAAAATCACTTCCAAAAGATCATTTCTTGCAGGAGAAGATGAATAATTTAAAAATAATGATTTGCAATGCAGACGGCTCTCAAAGCTACACAGAAAGAAAGAAAATATTACAAATGAAAGGAACAAAAGTCTACTACTGCAGGATTAATGGAAAGCACCAAGGAAATATTAACAATGCCTGCAAGACGTAGTAGTCAGCTAGCATGCTGAAAAGCATTTCTAGATTATTTTAAATAATATAGTGCAGGAAAATATATTGGGGAAAAAAATAGAGAATTGAAGATTAGCTTTGACTTATAGTATTTATAGCCAGAGAAAATAGGTATCATTTTTCAGATAACAAAAACAGACAACACAGGATTCTTGTGGACTTCCAGTAATGATGTTTAATAAGGTAATTTCAATCTTGCTCCACTCGTACACAAAATAATCTCAAGTATTTCTAATATGTAGCTGAAAAGTAATGAACAAACGAACTAATGGCAGAATAACCTGAAATTCACCCCCTCACACCCCTCACCCCCCCCACACATCCTCGTCCTCTCCAAGGACTAACAAGGTTTTGGTTCAGCACTGCAACTGTATTTGGAGTCGATACTGGAGGCAGGCTGAGTGCACCAAGAACAGCTTCCTGAGAACTTCCTGCCTGTGCCCCTATAGGTGTTACAGGGCTCAGCAGGAAGACACGCAACAGAGAATAAACACAGTTTAGCCAAGAAGCCTGGTTCACAGGGAAGTACCAGAAAGAGAACAACTAGAATACAGCTCCTTGGATGACTGTGGTGTTTCTGTTTTAATTTGGTTTGTTTTCTTAAAGAATTTGGAGCTGACAATTGATTCTTGGTCAGAAACATTTATGCTATTCCTATCTTCTTTCTGTATAGTCACTATTTTCATTTGGAGAGAAATATTTTTTTTTCTATTGAGCTCTGATTATATGAAAAAATTGCTTAATATGAACAAAGAATTGATACTGATATCATTGTAAGAATGCAGTAAGTAAAGTTTCAAGTGTCCATATCACGAGTCATCTTCAGTGATTCCAGTCATTCTGGACGATGCGATTTTAGACTAAAGTTCATCTGGAGACAAGCAGTTCCAACCTGTGTGCAATTCTCATGCTTCCAGAGATAAATATTGTCCTTCCCTTCTCCCTTGGGGGACTAAATCCTGGCTGGTGGTTGAAATACCAGAACGTATAAAGTGTTTTGCTGCTGGGTGAATGGATGCAGTGCACAGCTCAGTATTGAATCATCATTCCTGGCCTTGGGGTCTTTATTAAATGCATTCCAAAGTGTAACTTTAGGCAACTATGAAAATTATTGAACACTTGAGAAGAAGGTGTGAGAAGGTACAGTTCATGGGTGAAAATCCTCTATGCTGCTGAGTGTGAAGCCCTTCTGAAGATAACAGTTCACTCTGTTGGGTGCTTAAATCAATTTTTTCCATAGAAACCTTCATTTCTCAAGTTCACTCAATGTGAAAACAAGGCTGAATGCCTCTACTGCATAAGAACTTGCCATCAGCATGCAGGGAGCAATGAGAAGGGTTCAAGACAGTTATTGGTAGGTCAGTACTGAGAATCATAAAAGCCACAGATAAATCTGAACTTCAGATTTGCTTAGAGCTGCATGAATATGACTTGAAATGACTACTCTGTATGAAACCATTTGTCACATGAGACAGTTATAGACCCAAAAAAATAGTAATTTTTTTTTTAAAAGTGAGGATACAAAATAAATATAATTTATTGAACAGGAAATTCTGAAAGAAAATGCATGGTAGATTAAAGTAAAATCAAAACAAAACAAAACATAGAGTATGGTACTTTATGCCAGACAGAAAGAAACATTTATATTAAAGCCTGAGAAAATGAGGGCTTAGTAAGCAATCAGCTCTTGATTTCCTTTTCTCATATGTGCTACTAAATGGTACTGAAATATTTGAAATTAGAGACTGACAATGTGCATATCCTAGACAGACAGTCTAAGACAGGTGTGCAGGAAAGCTCTGTAAGATCAGTGAAATCTCAACTGTAACGAAATAAAGGTGCAATACTGTGGTTAAAGAAGAATGTCTTCAGGAAAATAACTGTTGTAAAGGAGCCACTTCAAGTATAATATGAGATAACTCATAAAAATTCAGATTTGGAGAGCTATTCAGACATATCTAACAACAGGGGAAATAACTAATACTGAAAAATTTATATTATCATGTAATTCTTGAATTTCCCAACATTAATTGATAGGAAACTACTAGCAGAAAATGCTTGATGAGGGTAGAATAGAAATTTAAATATAAATGGCTAATGAGTCAACAGGAAGCAGTGGTGATTTAGACTTTGATTCAGTATGTGAAAAGTTTTTTGTAGAAAAAATAACAGTAATGATGGACATGTTGATTTTTCATGTTAAATTGTAATTTGTAATTGTGCTGAAGTAATACAATTCTCTCACCACATCCTCTTCTCTAAATTGGAGGTACATAGACTTGAAGTGTGGACTATTCAGTGGACGAGGAATTGCTTGAAGGGCCACAGCCAGAAGATTGTGGCCAATGGGTCTGTCCAAGGGGAGGTCAGTCACAAGTGGTGTCTTCCCAGAGGTTTGTCTTGGGACTGGAGCTCTTCAATATCTTTTTTGATGACATAGATGGTGGGATTGAGTGCACCCTCAGCAAGTTTGCTGATGACACTCAGCTCAGTAGTGCACTTGATACAATAGGAGTAGACATCATCCAGAGGGACCTGTGCAAGTCCGGTAGGAACAGCTCTAGTGAAACTGTAAATGTTATCTGGAAAGTTTGAAATGCAGGACTTACCTTCAGAGGAAGAGGAAACCATGATTCTGAGCAATGCTAAGTATTTGAACTTGACTTTGAGCTTCTGCAAAACTGGGTAACAGATTTAGAAGGAACACACAAGTAGAAGCAGGGAGGTAGTAGAAATGGGACTACATTACAGTATAGCTGTCAAACATAGATCATGTCAGACTAATCTAATACATTTTTTTTATGCATTCAGTAATTTCTTGCACAAAGGTAATGAAGCAGATATATCCTTGATAGATTATAGCTGAGAATTTGTTACAGCACTTTATAGGAAATTTTTATTTAAGTTGAAGATATTAGAAATTAATGTGAAGTAGATAAAGAGCTGTTTAAGGAAAAATCTGCCCTATGTCATATTTAGAAGTATTATTAGGGTGACAGGTGTTACTGCCTCAATGATTAGTACTGGGGCCTTTGCTGCTTAATATATTAAGTGGCTAAAGAGGAAGAATCAAATTATTTGCTAATGAAATTCGACACAAAACTGAGAATTTAATCAACATCAAGAAAGTAGAGGGTGACCACAAGTTTCAACAGGATACTAAAATATTTTGTAGTGTCATTTTTAGCTCTGCTCAACTATGTTCAAGAAAAACAAATGAACCCTAATAGGAATAAGAACACAAAAAGGTTTGGGAAATTGAATATCTATTTTGTGAAGAAAATGAAAAGATCATGGTTTATGAAGGTTCAGATGGGATTTACAGTTCTTTATATTTGGGTACAATTTTTTAAAAGGGAAAAGAACCATTTAGACCATACTGGTCTAAGATCAAAACCTATAAATCAATAATGAGTATTTATTAGACCAGAGTTTTAGAAAAAGTCAGGAATATTTTTCCCCTAGGAAAAAAAAAATGTGATGAGATTCAGAGTCTGAGCTAATTTTAAGGTGGAACCTGATATAAATACAGGGAAATAATTTTTGTCAAATGAAAATGCCTCAAGGTGGAAAATGAAACCAGTGATACTAGTCTTTGGTAGTTGGTACTCTGGGATCTCCAAGAAACTACAATGGATGAATTGTTGTTTGTTTGTATCATACTCATATTGTATTTTTGTACATAATATAAATGACGCCATATATATCATATTTAGTTTTATACCACATTTGAGAACCATTCTTACTAGGAGAAAGGAAATTGTTGCTATCCTTGAAAAATATAATTCCACTTCTGAGGTGGAATCAGTGAGAAAGGAGAACATTTCATATCTTTACGAAACTCTGGAGGTTGCCCAACCAAAGAGAATGGAAGTATGAGATACTGTGGTTCTGGTGTCATATTCATGTGTGATTGATGGTTATATCCTGTTCCCATCCTCACAGCAGAATAATTACCAGATTTGGGATCACACTGGTAGTCTGGAGAACCTGTGGCATTGCTCTTCCGTCTGTCTTATCTGTAACTTGAGGTAGTAGACCACTTTTGAGCATAACTTAAAAGTTTTGTTTGATTTCTTCCAGGAACATTGAGGAGAACGTTGAATTCTACTTTTTCTTTAGCCCATTATAATAGAATTTTTCATTTTTCATGTAATGTTCACTTGAAGTTGGTTATAAGATGCTGGAATGTGTTCTTACGCTTTAGGATATAGCCTGGTTTAGATTAGAAACCAGGAGTTTCTGGCTGTCAACAAGTTGAACATATATACATACGACATAAAAATATTGGAGAGCATCCTAAGGAGAACTGCAAAGATGGTGAAAGGTCTAGAGGGAAAGACACATGAGGAGAGGTTGAAGTCCCTGGGTTTGCTCAGCCCAGAGCAGAGGAGCTGTGGGGTGTCCTGATGGCAGCTGCAGCTCCTCACAGAGAGTCAAGCATTGGACAGGATGATCCTTGTGGGTACATTCCAATTCAAGATATTCTGTAATTCTATGGTTCCTCACAAATTAAAAGCTGTTGCATAGTTTCTCTAATTGGAAGAAACAGAACTGAGCAACCCCTGTTGGTCTTTATAATTCTTTGTTTCTTTGTCCCCCATTTCTGTCGTTGAACTGATGTTCAGTCAGTAGCAAGGGGAATGAGTGGGTGGGTTGGCTGTCATCCCAGAAATTGCTCAAGTTGTGTTCCTGAAATACCTTTCCTTTTTACATAATTGTTCAAGAGCCATTTGACAATTAGAGCTTCTAAAAGACTTTATAAGAAAGACATTCGATACTTGTTCTAAGCTGAGAACAGATCTCACAAAGCCCAAGCAACTAACTGTGGAGGATCCACGCTCTTGATTCCCCTGATAAGTGCCAAAGGCATCACAGGCATTATGTAAGAACTCCATATGGATGGGAACCTTCTAACTTAGAAAGAGTGCTAGTCTCATTCACTTCTATAGACAGCACAAACAAATGTATGGATATCTTTGGCACGTGTGTTTTGGGGGGGATGAGAAATACTAACAGTGACAAGACTGGATGAGTTCTTTTTGGGAGAAACATAACTTTGTGTGGAAGCACTGGAGACTGTAGGAATGCCATTAATGAATACATCCTAAAGCTGTAGTAGCTCCTGATCTCAGAAAAATCAGATGTGAGAAAGAAGAAAGCTCAAGTACTGCATTTTAACCCACTCCTATCAACACATGGAGCAAAATAAAAAGAAACAAAGAAGCCTAAAAGCCTTGTGCTATCATGCTTTTGTATCCTGGAAAACTAATTAGATTTTAATACAATGTTTTTTATTTTATATGGATAGACTTCAACCTTTTTCATGCTATAGAGATACATAAAAATAGCCAAAAATTATTACTGTGAACCATAAGAAGCAGCACTAGCTACCTTCTATTCTGTATTTTTGTACTGACTCCAGTTGTTCTTTGTCCCCGAACTTACCAATGCTCGTAGTGTGAACCCCACAGTCAGAAGTGAGACAGGTGCTATGAGATGGGTACCAGTTAGGCTAGTTGTGTGCCAAGCTGTTTCACAGCTTTAATTACTACTGTAGGCTATATCCTTGTAGATACTTGAAGGTATGATTAGTGAGGGAAACAATACTATAAAGATTAACAAAACTGTTCACAGTGCTCAGAGAATTATTATTGAGGTGGACAACTGAAGGGACAGATGTCCCAGTCCTACTTATATTAGAAACCACTAATATAATTTGGCAATATTTCAGGATCAACCAGCTGGATAAAATTCAGTATCTTTGCCCTCCTTTTATACTCATAAATATTTCTTCCAGCAAATGAATGCTTGGTTTTGAATGTTCGAACAAGTGCTTGCTCTATACCACAGTGGAAGATGGTGAACTGGTTCCTTAGCAGTCCTTGCACTATTAGCTGGAGGGTTCAGGAGCATGGAGCTTCTCTGAATCTTACATTCCTTTTTTCTCCAGGAGGTCTTATGCTCTGTCAGTCCTATACTCATGTCAATCTGTAAGCCTAAAGGGGGAGAGTTACAGGAGTCTATGAAAGCAACTTTGCAGTATTCGCCTGGTTCTGTATCTTATTAGCTTCTGCAGACAAGGGGCCAACCAAGCTTATGGTTACTGCAGTATTAAAAGAAATAACAGTCTTAATAATACACTGAAATATATTCAGAGCCCTGTGGTGCAAAATATATTAGATTATTTCAAAGACAGGACAATCTGAATCTCTGGAGAAAAGTAAACATAATTAAAATTATTTCTACTCCAAAAATTCACTTCTCATTACAAATGTTGCCACGGAGTATTCCCACCACAATTTTTATTCAGAGCTAGAGAAAGAGATATTAGCCATCCTGAAAACTGTTATCTTGAATAACTGCATGCATTGCTTTGAGTGAAAGAGGAATGGAAATTAGATGCTAGATTGTGTTATATTACTTTCTGTCATCAGATGTATATGGTCTAGGTAGGAGAACAATATTTGCAGAGGCAGAGATGGAAGGCTTCATCGCATGTGACTTCAGAGTAAAATTATATGGTATTAAATACAGTTATTAAACAATTGTGGAAAACACTGGGTAGAACACAAAGAGGAATAGACCTAAGAAGTGATGAGCACTAAATAAAATTCTCAGGTTACTTACCTAACAGATAGTATCTTATTATGTGGAATCAGGGCCACCAGTAGCAGGTCATCTCATCTCACTTATCTTTATTTTCTTAATTTAAATGTTCAGGGAAAACCAGAGTGAATTAACTAGATTCACATGGACTGTGAATACAAAACACATGCTTTTCACTGAGTTATAACAAAGAATGGTGTCTATTGAGGAAGAAATGTGTTTATGCCTTTTACTTGGACAGGATATTCAGACAGTAATATGCAGAAGCACTGCTTGGAAAAGCAGCTTTACAAACACCTGGGTTTGCTCCTCAACCATATATGGAGTGTTCTTCCCCTGGTGATATGAATGAGATCATAATTTCTCTAAAAAGAAACTAGAAAAATGGATGTTGAAACAGCAGGGAAAAGCTACAGGGCAATAATTACAGAACAGTTGATATAACCATAATTGAAATAGTTAAAAATACTTTGCCTGTGGGAAACCTGAACGGGCTTGAGATAGACAGATGGCTGTCTTTAAAAAACAAAACAGAAAAGGCAATTCTGTCATTTCTAGATAAGGCCAGCATGCTTAGATTTTTGATGCATAACTGAAACAGTAAAGTGTATCCAAACATGCTAAAAATACCACGTATTGATGCAGACTGATGCCATACAGCATTGGATGGCGGTTTACCAAGAAACTGGAGACGTTCAGTGCTAAATGTAAATGTACACATTATCAAAATGAATTCCCAGAGGTCAAACAGTGCATTTACATTTCCCACTCCCCAGTCAATCTTGTCCAGTCAGTCACACCTGCTATCATATTCTACAGTCCAATATGCATTTCTTGATCTTTACTATCACTTTACGAAGCAATATAGGTAAGCATTTGATTAACTCTCCCATGTAAATGTTCAAGGAAATGTATAGAAGTGTGTCCTTTTCCACTTCTCCTTCCTCCTCTAAGAAGCAAAGTGAAAGGACATTCCATCACAGAAGTTGTAGACCCACAGCATGCTTTAAATTGGGAATGACCTCTGGGTCCATCAAGCAGGGACACCCAGAGTAGGGGGCCCAGGGGCACGCCTCTGCTTGCAAGAGGATCAAAGCCCACCCTACCTCATGTTTTGCTGCAGCTTTCTAATAGCTTCCATTGGTGACAAGAACCAAAATCTGCAACTCAGAAGTTCCTATTTTATGTGATAGAAGATATTCATCCAGCATCTCTTGACAACCTGCAGTTGACAGTGTTGTTCTGATAAGGAGGACACTGATCTGGCACTCAAGGATAGAGCTGTTTTCTCTCATCTGCCCTTCCTTCTTGTGCTCAGTGTCAAGTGCTTTCTGCCTCACAATTACTGCAGCCATGTTATGTTGATATGTTTATACACCCCAGAACAAGCTCTTGAAAACCTAGATTTACCTTCTCTCAAGGTGCAAAACAATTTAGCAAAAAGAGCATTGCTGCAAGTCTTAAATCCATCTGCACAGTTCTCCAAAGTCTGAGAAAACTGTGAATTCCTGAGCATTTGAAAAGTACATTCTAACAATAGTTAACATTAATCTTTCATCGGAGAAGAATACCCATTCTGCTTAGTCAGCTGAAATGCAAGAAAGGCTCCAGCCTCTTTTGCTCGTGATAAAAGTCATGCTGCATTTCTGTTGTTACAGCACCTGCTATTCCCTGTGTTGTATTATGGCAAACGATGGTTACATATGAGTTTGGAAACATGACTGGTGAAATGCTGAGATCTGCTCACGAAAGGATGTCTAAACCTTCTGTAGAGAATTCATCATGTTGTGTCATCATGGAGACAAGCAGTCCGTTTAATTAGTGTTGGATGTAGATATTTTACTCTCCGTGAAGAGGCTTGGCCTGCTTTCAGTGCTTTATGAATTGCCCAACTTCTGTGCAATTTGTTACCAGAAGATAGAATTTTTGACAGAGATTACTTGCACGTAGGTTTGATTATGGGTGTGGGCTTCAATACCATCAGTTGTTAATGGTTCGGAATCCAGGCTCATTTATTATGAAAATTGCTGATAAAGGAAAACCTGCAAAAGTTAATTTGTTCATAGAGTTAAAATTCAGCTCAGTCAGATCCTGCACAACAGAAGTTACATCAGCTTGCAACAACAAGAGACAATAAATCAGAGAAAATTAAAAACTCAGCTACAGCGATGCAATAAGAGAAGCTGAACCTTGTGAATGGCAAAACATGAAACATGATGGTAAAAAGTCATAGAGCACTAGATAAGGCCTTTGTGACCAACATGGCTGAGGTTCATAGGAGTCATAAGAGTAGAGCTAGCAGAACTAGAAATAACTGAAATTCATGGAGCAAAAATATATTCTAGGCTGGATGGGTAACACTAATTTATCTTGCTTGGGGATAACAGAGCTCTCCTAGTATTTATTATAGAGCATAAACATTTCTATTTCAAAATGTACCTGTATGATATTATATCAGTAGTGATTCACAGAACCATTTGGGTTGGAAGAGACCTCAGGGAGTTCTTGTCTGACCTACTACTCAAAGCAGGGCCAACTCTGAACTCATACTGGTCTGTTCAGGGTCTTGCTGGCTCTTGAAAATGACCAAGAATAGAGCTTCGTAAGTCAGTAGTGCAGTAATATAGTATTGACATTGCTAGCAAGAGTCTTCAGGCTCTCCTAAAAAATTTTACAGAGTCGCAGGAGAGAGGATTGTCAGACCTGCTCTGCCTGACTGTGCCTTGCCCTGCTAGGAGCTTTGTATTCACCCGGTGTAGCTGTAACAGCAATTTACTTCTGACCAGGTAGCTACACCTGATTGGTTTTAATTTTGCTCATCACTGCGTGGAACAACAATGGTTTTATACAGACTGTTGTAACGGGCAGCAATTCTATGTAGAACAAGATAGTTATCATAATGATGTAGTACAGAGAAATACAGGGCTGGTGTGACAGCAGAGGTCTTGAGTAGGGAAGCAGGGTGCTGTGGGCACAGGGGAACAGTGGAAGAGTGAGCATAACGCTAGGGGAGGGAGTAGGGACTGGGAAATATCTAAATAACACTTTATTATCTGTGGTATTGTTATCATTGAGACTTCTTTCTGTATAAGATAGCCAATATTTTTATACTTTCATTCTTTTTTACTGTTATGCTCTTATCTGGACCAATAATGATTCTTAGATTAAGCTGTTTAGATTTCAGTCATAAAAATGATGCATTCTAGTCTTTACATATAAGGAGTGTTTCCTCTTTGTCCATAGACAAGATTTTGAATTTGACTGCACAGCCTTTGGGGGCAATCCTTTGAGAGCTTCTCAGAAACATTGTACACATTTCTCAATAACTAGTCCAAAATCAAGTATTGCTTTGATGATATTTTATTTATTTTATTATTTCAGTTTATTTTGATTTTATTACTTTATTCAGAAAGAATACAGAAGCACAAACCATAGAGGCACAGGTTTTCTTATATCGCATCAACTCAGCAAGAGAGAAGCTGAACTTTGCCAGATGACACTTCATATTGAGTCATTTTTTCTTGGAAACCTAAGTTTTTCAGCAGGACTGGAATCTAACCTTGATATAACAAGAAATAGCTCACTGGTATCAAAAGTTTAGCACTGCTAGAAAAATGACAGTGTTTCATACACTTATTGCTTGCAAGTTGTTAAAGAAACTTTATCCTTGTCTCTGTTTGAGGTGTAGAAAAGCATCACTTCAGAGAATCTCAAGCCTGCCCTGGGCAGACCTTGCAGAAACCTGCCCTTCAACAATGAAATTCTGGATCATTAATTGCCCAACACCTGCCTTATTTCATCTCGTGCTGTTGCAGCTTTGATTCCTGATGCCTCAGACTATGAAGTTAGAACTCTGCTTACCTAAACCCTTTGGCATAATAGTAAGGTCACTACATTTGAGGCAAGAATACTTAATAAAGCCAAGATAAACTTTTTCACTGTTGAAATGTTTTTGTACATGAGTAGAAAAATATATTCCATATATACATGGAATTACTGAGGGCGCTCTCCCAACATCAAATTCTCTTGTGGTACACATTGAACGTCCCCATTCTTCTGCATCACCCACCGGGTAGACCCAGGTTCCTTTATAACTCGATGGCATTAGAGTACACTGTGCACCAGTATCTACCAGGGCCTGGTATTTTTGTGGTTCTGATGTGCCAGGCCACCGAATCCACACAGTCCAATACACTCTGTTATCCCTCTCCCTCCTCTGGCTGAGGGCAGGGCCCCTCTTGGTTACCTGCAGTGACAGGAACAATTTCATTGGTAGTTGGTCTGCATTGTAATTCTCTCGCCCGTGCTCGCAGTGCAGGGGTAGGATTTTTATGCCATTACTCTTTAATTCCCAATACACTACATGATGTTATGATGTTGAATATCAATAATATAACAGAAATCATAAAACCATGACACTACCCTTTAAACCATAGATGCAAACAGCACGCAGATTATTTTGCTACCAAAGGGTTGTGAACAATGTATTCAAATGAGAGAAGATAAAATGCCTAATAGGCAGTCAGATTACTTAAGTTTACATGCATAAATTCAGATCTTACTGGCATAAATCTACAGAATTCTAAAGATAAAAGTGATCAACATGCTACCCTCTCAGACTGATGACATGGTTTTGTACTGCAGAGCTGAAGGACGGGCCCATCAGCTCACACACCACTTGCCTGCTGCTGTGCTTTCCTCCTGATGGAGGAAAATGACCAGAAATTGCACTTATGTCACAAGTTGCACGTGCTACTATAGCTCATGTTTCTTTCGTCTGTTTTCAGCCAAGAAGAGAACCTGAGAGAATGAATATCAGAACAAGGATCACCATTTGCTACCACAGGATTGAGAAAATCTTCCTACGGGAGAAAAATGGGGACATCTCTGGCAGCTTACCTTCAGGCAAGCCTGAGAACCTTAAAATCTTGGTGCGATTTTGAAACAAGCTGTTAACAGGAGGAAAGTGGGAAAATCTTCACTGGTGATTTTCTGTAAAGTTTTTAATGGCATAACAGTAAGAGGCATGTAAAGAAGTGGCTTGCCAAACACTTCTGAAAGGCCCATTCAGCCCTCAGTCAGATTCCTTGCTTCTGACATGGGGTGAATTCTCCACTGGACAGAAGGCCACCACAAAGCAGTACTGAGAGTTCATTTGGAGGCTTTAATTAAAGGCACATCCTTGTGCAGGCTCTCAGCAAAAGGCTAAGCTTGATTTTCTGGAAGATATCATTTATTTCCTTGCCTGTGAGATTTATATGACTTTTCTGTTAAAATACTGCCATGTACTGCTTTGCGTTTTTGTTATAGTGATATAAGAAAAGGTAGAACTGTAAAACACACTGGCAAGCAACATTTGTGCTGTGGAAGGTAGGCAGCTTGCATCTAAAATCTGCAACTAATATGTATCTAGCTCTAAAGGCTAGCTCTCTATTAGACAGAGGTGAAGTACAGAATAAAGGACTGAGAACTTACACTAAGAAGACTTAAGAATTCTCTCAGTGCACTAACAGCAGTGGAGCAGTTCAGAGCACAAAGGAAAAACACAGCAGTCTTAAGAGAGAAACTGAAGGAAGCAGATGGCAATTAGGTGTCAGTAAGTTCTCATTAAAAGTGGATGGTTTCCAGACTCAATTAGAAAAAAAAACTCTTTGAAAAAATCCTTTGGAGCAGTAGAGAGGAAAAAGAAGCTTTAAAACCCTTACAAGGCCGTTGTGTATTACAAAATCTTTCTTTTCACTGCTGTTTGGGAAAAGGGTGAAAAAGTCATATTTGGAATCTGTAGTTCTGTCACATAACTGAGATTTCTGATCCTATGGGCTTGCAAAACTGCTGTGTTCAAACTCATAGAGAAAAGAAAATAGAAGTGGAAAAATAAAAGAGTAACTAAAAGATCGTGCTTTGTTTTCTTCCTGTGTACTAAAAGTAATGAACTCATTACAACTTATATTCTCAAAATAAACTGAACTAGGAATCTTAGGAAAACACACAACTTTCTTACACGCAAGGCACGCAGTAAAAGAATATATTTCCCTATTGTCTTGGAGAAGTGATGCTATGAAAGGCCCAGGGTATGGTTGCTTACTGCATTCAGCAGTCATACCAATCATGCCACCAGCTCAAGCTACAGTTCCTTGAGCTGAGTGGGTTGAACAAGGAGCAACCCATCCCGTAACTGACCTCAGTTCACTTCTGGCTTGTTTGTGCTCCTAGTGAGCTGAAGGTGGGTCAAAGCCATGCACAGAGCCACCAGAGTCTCCAGCAGGCTCTGGCAGTGCACGGCCCTGCTGAATGCAGTGGTGCGGACGGGAAGGCATGCAGATCAGCAAGAGGGCAAAACTTGCCACAGCAGGTTGAGGAAGAGTGGGCTGAGCCATTTCCTGGGCTCTGTTATTCCTGGCAGACCTTTTCATGCAGCTGAGACAACAAATGGGAAGTACACAACTGCTGAGAGGAGCCTCTGTCCCAGAACCCAAGGGGACAGCCATGGAAACTCCTGCTGCTCTGTAGGAAGCCAGCCTGTGATGGGAACATCTACCACAAGGACTGTCAGAGATGTCATTGATTGTCAGTAGCTGTACTCAATTCCATTCCTATAGGGAAGTGGGTTCAGAGATAGAGGTACCCAAATGTTGATGGCTGTGTGTTGTTCAAGCAATTATTCCATTCAGCAATTACTAAAATGTTGCCCTTTTGTGATGCCCGAGACACAGTAGAACATCCTCCCTGGAGGTGTTTAAGTCCAGGTTGGATGGGGCCCTGGACAATCTGATCTTGTACTGGATGGGGCTGGCAAGTAAAACATAGGGTCTCTAGAATACCATCAGCCTTCTGGCACACAGCAGTTATGAGCCATAAGGGAAACCTCTGAGTATCTCAAAGGTCATGAGATACTTTTGGTTAGAAAGCTGAATTGATGCTGGAACATCTTAACAGCAGAGTAGATTTTTGGGTTGCCTTAAAATATTGGGTAAGGAAGCAAAATATCAAGAGATTGTGGGAAGTTTCACAGTCCTGCAGATGTAAATGGAAGAACTTTATATTCTTCTCTCACTATAATTACTTCATCTAGCTAAGTATGAATCCTGCACTGAAGAAACCTCCTACCACTGTCCCTAGATAGATTATGTTCACCTCCATTTAGTTGTGGGGCAGAAAGAAAGCAGGCATTTTCAGCTCAGAATAACCTGTGAGCTGGGCTTGTTGCAACTGCTGCTGGGTTATGGTGGGAATGGTGCACTTCCTTCTCTAGCAACCAGCTCTGCTTATAACCTGATCACCTCCTGTGAAGCTGTAGTGACTGAGCTGTGTGTGTAGCTATATGCTGCTTCCCACATTGGCCATTTCTCCTGCTAGGGTAGGCAGATAAGTATCATAGGCCATTTCTGGGTTATTTATACGTTCCCTGCAGTCTGTTACCTACCTTTGGTTCCAACAGCAAGACACTCCTGCAGTCACTTTAGCCAGTGCAAACAGAGACTGCTGCTGTCCTGAGCTGTGGGTCAATTGAACCATGTTAAATACTGCAGCCAGATCCTTCCTGTACTTCCAACCCAGACAAATGCAAAGTAACTTTATTCACTTTCCTTTCCTAGAAAGTGGAAACTGAAGGCTTAGCAATCTAGAGCTCATCTCAATTAGCAATCATTACTTGAAGTTAATATAC
The DNA here is from genome assembly GCA_013399175.1 of Odontophorus gujanensis. Taxonomy (NCBI): domain Eukaryota; kingdom Metazoa; phylum Chordata; class Aves; order Galliformes; family Odontophoridae; genus Odontophorus; species Odontophorus gujanensis. The sequence continues at coordinate 367,599 of VXAB01000283.1, forward strand.
CTGAATGACTTCAATTGTGTTTAGTTTTGTTTTAGTGAGCAGTGGCACTCAGGGAAAAACCACTTCAACTCTGGAGTGATTTAATTAGCAGTGCTGAGTGCTTAGATTAGCAGAGTGGCTGGACAGAGCTGTTGATTGTTTCTCATTCCAACTGACTTATCCTCAATGCACAAGTAACTTAAACCATGAATTTGTAGAGATAAACTTGTACATGCTTATATCCCACTGTTTATTTGTAAATGCCTCTTGTCAGAGCTTCTAGCCCCTCTGCTTACTTAGTGGTCTGTACTGGCTGTAAGCTCTGGTGTTAGCCTGCACTGGAGATCATCATATATTACAGAATATGTCAGGGAGAGAAAGAATTAAATTTTTTCATGACTTCAGAAGAGATATATTTCAGATTCTCTGGGTAATGTTCTTTCTGGAGTGGTGTTTCTTGCGGAAATACTATAGTTTTGTGATGCCGTTGCAAATAGGAATAGTTTTCACTGTCTCTTAACCTCTCAAGAGTGACAAAACTTCCTAGGAAATAATCTGCATTTTAAGGTTGAAGATGTCGGTGCCCATTTGTGAACAGTTCTGTTGAAGGACAGATGAAAATGAAGCAAGTAGATAGTGAGTGTAGAATTTCTCTTTATAAACATAGTCCTCTCTGCGTTATATGTTTAAGTTAGCTGGTCACCTGGGCTACAGCTGTTGCCAGGACAGAAGACAACAAGTACCTCCTATGAATGCTGCTTTTCCTCTGCTTGGTGACTTCCAGGAAATGTGGTGTTATTGAGTTCATGAAGCTTGATAAAGTTCAGCAAGATGGATCCTACCCTTCCTGCTTTTTGCCAAGAGGAAGCAGACCTGTGCTGCTACTCCTCTGCCAAGAAATAGCAGACGTTATGTTTGCCCATATGGAGCAGTGCTCTGAATTCTTGTGCTTGGAATACAAGTGGAATTCTCTTTTTACTAAAGAGCAAAACAAAGCAACTTGCTCAGAAACCAGTAAAAAAGGCTTTTAAGAATGTGGAATAGGCATTCTTTTCTGCGTGCCAGGGACAATTTCATGTTCTATTGGATCACTGAACACTTCTTTGTCTCTCTGGGTAATAAAAGCATGCAAAATACAAAGGGAAAACAAAGTAACACTGTATGAATGATCTTAAAGTGTAACACTGATGAGTAAAAGTAACGTAAGAAATGGAATAGGGCTGTAGTGCTTTGCATTGCTGATGACAGTTGATATTTGCTTAGTAACAGTGTTAAAATGCTTCTAAATTGGACCTTCGCCTCCTCTGCACTGGGAATTTCACTTTGTGAGGTGTGAGGCAATACAACTCACGGCTCTAATATCCCACTGAGTTTCTGAGTCACCTTATTGCTCTGAAATAAAAGCACTTTGGGAAACACAAGCCATCTGTGATGCTAAATGCAGTTATCTGATTTGACTTAATAAATGCTCACAAATCATCACTAACTACCTGATTTTTTTCAACGCTATACTGAGCCATTCACGAACAGGTAAAGGTCATCACGCTAAGATGTTATCAGCTCTCATCATTATCAAGTTATTTTCTGCAATAACGCAACTACTTTCATCCAAATCCTGCACATAAAAGAGTTTTAAAGAAAGGTCACTTTTATTTTAGCTCTCTCACCTCCAGAAGAACAAATGAATTATGTTATTGCACTGAAGTCTATGTAATATTGGTTATTACTTATGGCTTCATTCTGCTGGCATTGAAGTAAGTGACAAATGTCAGTGTTTTTAAAGGTCAGCTCCAAACTCTGTGTTCCACATTCCCCATGGCAAGTCTTCAGTATATTGGGAATTTCCCATGTATGCCCTTTTTGGTCATTGTTCAGTAATTCGGCCCAAGTGTGATTAAACCATGCTAACTATTGCAATAAAATATTCCAAGCTCAAATCTGGTTGCGCCATGCTCTGTATACCCTAATGTGCATACACAGATCATGCCCAAGCTGGGCTCTGTATACCTGCATATATCCCATACTGCACATGTTCATGTATTTTTCTCTGAGGAGATCTAGAAAAGCTATAATAATGATTCCTAAAGTTTCCTCAGATATTATTTCCAACTGTGCCAAAAGCTACCAATATGAATTTAAAATCTATTTTGCATAACTGTAAATGTTTCTAGCTGCCTATTAGGAAAAGTGTATGTGTGTGCTACTGGTCTGAGCACGTTGAGGCTCCACAACAGAAACACTGGTGCACACAAAATCAGTGTCTTGGAGAACAACAACCCAATTCCTCTAAAGGTAATATCAAAAACCATTTTCAACTGTGTTTAGGATGGGAACGCCTTTGGGATGGAATCCACGGTCAAAACAAATTTACAGAGGGGGAATCATTCCTAACTAACCTGATAGACTTCTACAACTAGAAGAACAGTGTAATGGACAAGGGGAGAGCAGTGGATGTTATTTTTCTTGAATTAGGCAAGGTTTTCAACACTGTGTCCCATAACACCTAATCAGAAAAACTGATGAAGTACAGACTAGATGAGAAGATGATAACCTAGACTGAAAACTGGCTGATGTGCTGAGCTAAAGGGTTGTGGTTGGTGCCACAAAGTCTATTTAGAAGCCAGTCTCCAGTGGTATACCCCAGCAGAAAACATGGGGCAATTACTGTCCAGTTAGCTTCATTCATTACCTATCGGAAACAGTGGGACAGTGTGCATCCTGAGCAGCTATGCAGGTGATACAAAACTGAGAACAGGTAGCTGTGCTGCCATTCAGAGGAAGCTGGACAGGATGGAGAATGTGGACAGACTGTGTCTGCTGAAGGGCCACAGGGGTGATTAAGAGGCTGGAGTATCTCTTGTGCAAGGAAAAGCTGAGAGACCTGGAACTCTTTAGCATGGAGAATAAAAGTCTCAAGGAAGGTCTCATCAATGTGCTCAAATGCCTGATGAGGGGCGGTAAAGAAAATGCAGCCAGACTCTTTTGAGCAGTGCTGTGAAAACATACACATCAACGACCATGAACTGAAATACAGGGAATTCCAAGTACACTTAAGAAACCATGAAGAGTGATCAAACAATGACATAAGTTGCCCAGAAGAACGTAGAGTCTCCAACCCTGGAGATATTCAAACCTGATTGGACACAGTCCTGACCAGCCTGCAGTAGTTGGGATTTTGGATCTCCACAGCTGCCTTCCAGCCACACCACTTCCATGTTTCTGTGACTGTGGGTTACTGAGAGCACTGAGTTGGTTCTGCCCACACCAAGTTGCAGTTCTGCAAATAATAGCAGAAAGCAGTATTGTTTAAACAAGATATCCAGCTGTACTGACACAGTCTGCTGATCAGACACATGAACCTGCTACAAGAGACCTTTTCTCAGAAATGTCTAGCTCTGCCTACATAGACATCATCTGTTAGGTCTGGCTTTTTCATTTTCGGAGAGGAATTCTTGATATGTCTCAGTAACACACTCCCCAGTGGAGAGCCCTGTGAGCAGTTTGTTTTACTTCTCTCTGAAGAAAAGGGTACCAGACATTTTTTTTAAGTAACTGCAAGTCTCAATCACTGATCTCACATCTCCAGTACTGAAACTGGTTGGCTCTTCATTGGTTTGAGGAGCATTTCTTTGACTTTTCTCTGATGTGGAAAGCTAAGGATGCAATATAGTTTTCTAGTCCTTAAATACCTAGTATAGGAATCTTCTCCTGTTCCTGATGTATTTTGAACTTCCTTTGCACCAGCTGTTGTTTATGCATAGCAAAGAAAAGGAAGCATGGACCATGTGTGATTTTCTCTGGAGTCCTGAAGCACAGCAAGTCAGAAAGCCCAGAAGATAGAAGAAGATTTCGATACATGCACACAAACCCTCTTCACATCTTGTTATTCTCACCCATAATGTTTGTTTTACCACCATTTATCTTTAGTTATTTTGTATCTACTCTTGAAAACACAGGCACAAGTGATTTATATAGACCTTTGTACAGATTGTACTCAGTTCATCCAGAATATAGTTATTGTGTGCCTCATTGAAAAGGAAGATAAGTTTATGAACATCTAGCTTTAGCTTCCCCATCTGAAAACATTATTCTCCTGAACTCCTAATCACCAGCACCACTGATGACTCCCTGTACATGCAGTCAGACTCTCATGTGTTTCAGTCAAAATGAGCTGAGTTGGACACAGTCTTCTGTAAAAGCTGTAGAAGTTGACATATCTCCTTTCAACCAAGAACCTTCGGAAGCCATGAATGCCCAGGGAGGAAAGAGAGTCCTGAGAGAACATCAGTGAAAGGATGCCTACCTGTCCCTGGTAAAATGAAATTGATTTATAATATGGTGCACCTCTTAAAGCCCACAGAACCACCAGAATAAACTACAATCCACTTGCTATACAAGAATTTGGGCAACTATAATAAAGGGTAAGTGATAGGGGTTACTTTCACCAGTCTTTTTCCACGCTAGTTTTCAAGTAGACAAATGTTGTTGACAAATGTTGTTGACAAATGTTCAAGTTGTTGCAGACAAATGTTACCAACAGAAGGTGGGAAGGTAAATTGCTGCTTTTCACAGCAGTGCTAGATGAGTGTGGCTCCAACATCAGTAAGAGTGCAGGATAATTCAGAGTGGATGGGGATTCTGGAGGTCTGTAGCTCCACCTCCTGATCCAAGTAGGATCAGCTATGAGATCAGAGTATGTTGCCTCTTGGGTTTTGGACATTTCCAAGGATGGAAAATATAAAAACTCTCTGACCAACCTGCTCAAGTGCATGACAGTCATCCACCTTAAAAAAAAAAAAAGGTTTTCATTAGACTCAGCCTGAACTTGATGTATTTCAACATACATCTTATTTCTCCCAACCACCCACCATGCACCACTGTGAAAGCCTTGACTCAAAACACTGTAGTTCAAGTAGCCTAAGTATGAAGCCTCACTGCTGGCTTCAAACTGTGCTGGACAAACTGTCACAAACTGACATCAGGACAAAAATAGCGGGGCATGTTTCCAAGTCAGTGTAAAACTTCCCTTTAGTATACCATCAAGCAATGAATGAATTAAACAGTACATCCGATTATTTGATGATGGTGGCAGTCAGTACCCCTCTCTATACATGAATGTTACTGGAGGGTGGAATTAACCTTATGTTTGTAACAGAAAGATACTTTACACATTTATAGAGAGTTGTCTGCTCCAAATCTAAAGATATGGATGGATTAATACTATTTCCCTTCCTCATATGAGATAAAATATGATAGATTCAATGGAACTTCTGAGTATTTCAACAGTCTAATTCAATTTCTTCCTTGCAACTATGAGAAAACATTGGTTATTTTAAAATCTCTTGTGTGTACTTAAAGGAATAAATTAATCACTTAACAGACCAAATAAAACACCAGAAAATTAAAAAGTAAGATAAAATACACTTTGAAGACATCACAGGATCTTTTTTGAGTCTCCTTCAGAGCCTCAAATGCACTTGCTGTAGCATTATGGGTCACAGATTGTCTCAAAATCTGTTCCTGAATATTATTGTTTACACTTAAATATATAGCATAACCAGGTTCACTCTGTGATGGTAGGATTGGATCCATACAAGCATAAGATTTTTTTCACAAGAGTCAGAGGATGGGAGTTCAGTCTGGATTGAATTTCTCCCCTTTTCACAGTATATGTTTAGTTGAGTCAGCGCTTTTTTTCTTTTAAAATGAAAACCCTGCAGAAAATTAGTAAGACTCTAGAAGTTAGTCATGGCTGTGATGCTCCTCAACAAAGGAGGTACTTGAAGTCCAACCTGAGGTTCTTGATTTTCAGATCTTTGTTCAGCTGTTGCTAAAAGATGGCTCCATGTGTGTGTCTGGGGATCGAAAATAGTTAATCACACTTGAGTCGCACCTGTATGGCAGAACTCCTTCACTACTAAGGTCAATAGACGAAGATGACTGAGAATGTAACAGTTTTGTATAAATTACTTCACAGCACAAAGGGATGCTTAAGTCTTAAGAACTTTACTGTCTGTAAGATGAAGGGGTAAAAAAGGGATAACTAGGGATGGATGACAGTGTAGTGATGTATACAAGCTCAGTAACTTCATTAGCCCTCTTCTTCTGGTAGAGTTGTGCTGTTGCTACATGCACTTCCATTTACCATTAGCTGGTTTTAGTCCCACCTAGAAATAATATGAATGGCTATGGAGTTTTTGCTTATTTCATCTGGAGATCTATAGAAAAGTACACAGGAAATGGACTTCTGCTGTGACAAACGGAATCTGTTTTAAGGAAGTTTGCTACTTTCAAGAGAAAGTTTAGAAGAAATATATCTGGAGAAAGTCAAGGTAAAAAGGGAAGCAAGGAACTGTGATTACAAAGCTCCTTCTGAGCTGAGAAAGCCGGTCGTTTTCTACTCTATAATTTAGTAGGATGTTTTTAGAAAGTTAGCTAGCACCCACTGATGTTTTTGAAGGCTATGCTCAAAACAGATTGTACTTCACCATATATTAATTGAATCAATTTACAGCCTCTTTTCACTAATGAGTGACATACATTAAATTACAATTTGCCTAGCCTTGACCAGAATTGTAGATGTTTTTGATGCTTTTAGATATTGTTAAATACTGGGTTTCACTAGCTATCATGTAACATCAAGTTTCAAAAACTATACCTTTCAACATCTGTCATGCCCTATTTGCTGTCTAGTCACAGCCATAATTTTGCTGTTCTTCATCAGGAACAAAGCTGTAATTAAAAATTACAGGGCTTTTAAAGGGCTTAGTAAAACTGTACTCGCTGGGGATGCCCTCAGGGCCCACAGCTGAAATGCAGTCAGAAATTCAGCATACTAAAGGAAGCAGACTCCAGCTCTCCCCATCCACACCACCTGAACCCTGAGTCTTGATTTATTCATAGATTCATAGATACATTAGGTTGGAAAGGACCTACAAGATCATCTAGTCCAACCATCCTCCTATCACCATCCCTACCCACTAAACTACTAAATCAAATCCCTTAGCACCTCATCTAAACGCTTCTTGAACAGCGCTAGGGATGGTGCCTCAACCACCTCCCTAGGCAGGCCATTCCAGTGCCTGACCACTCTTTCAGAGAAAAAGTTTCTCCTCAAATCTAATCTAAATCTTCCTTGGCGCAACTTGTGGCCATTCCCTCTTGTCCTGTCATTAGTTATCTGGGAGAAGAGGACGACCCCCTCCTCACCACAACCCCCCTTCAGGAAGTGGTAGAGTGCAATAAGGTCCCCTCTGAGCCTCCTTTTCTCCAGACTAAACAATCCCAGNCCACTCGTAACAGGACGCCAGCTGGACTTAACTCCATTAACCACTACCTGCTGGGCACAGCCCTCTAGCCAGTTCCCCACCCAGAGAAGAGTGAACCTGCACACATCACGGGCTGCCAGTATGGTTATAGAGACCATATGACATATGGAGACAATGACAACCTCTCTCTGGACTCAGTCCTGCAGCCAGTTCTTCATTCACTGAACAGTCCACCCACCAAATCCATATCTTTCCAATTTGGAGAGAAGAATGTAGTAGAGTACTGTGTCAAAGATCTTACTGAAGCTAAGACAGATGACATCAAAGGCTTTTCCGTTGTCCATTGATGCAGTGACACCATCATAAAAGGCTGCTGGGTTGGTCAAACAGGATTTGCCCTCAGTGAAGCCATGCTGGTTACTCAGGTAATCACACTAACTTTCCTCCACATATTGTAATGATTAAATGAACAATTAATGATTAACAGAATACATTAGCTTAACAAAAAATGTCATGAAAATCACAAAACTTTATACAGCGAAGAAGAAATTGCTGAGGGTTTTGTGTAACATATTAGTACACTGTGAAACCCAAGAACAGTCTGTTATCTGGCAGAAAGTATAGGAGCAACAACCCATTCCATGCATCAGGTGGGATTAGGTGTGTGATTGTGTTGTGCTTGGGAATCTGCATACCCTCACAGTTATCACTGATAATGCATTGTGACTATGCATACCACTTTGCACATACATGAAAGGCTGCTGCTCCAGGCAGCATGTATGTTCACTCATATACAACACAAAGGTTAATAGTTCAAATGCATATGAGTGCAAAGAACAAGCCAGTTCTTCAAGGCAAAGTTTGTCACAGAAGGGTTCAGGAAAAGTTTGAGCTTTTAAGCTATGCTGTATAGTTTCTAGTTTTCCTCTGTAAAATGAAGACTTGGCTTTATTTTAATCACTTTAGATATTTCAGGAATGTCAGAATTCCTGGTTTTTATGGAGACTCGGCTCATTTGCACATTGCATGTCCTTGCACTCTACTTTGAACTCATAGAAGTTTGTTCAGGAAAACTAACCTGCCTTGAATAAAGCTCATTAGTTGCTAACAAATAAAAAGAAATTGTGGCAATCTTGTCATGCCCTCTTATATCTGTATAAGATATGCCCTTGTACACTCGGTTCCTCAACTATTGTCTTCCTGCTTTTATTAATGACTTTTGCAGGTGAAGGAGCTCACAGCCTCTTTCCGTGTAGGTTAACACCTGGTGATGAATTCATACAATTCATACAAAAAAAATAAATAAATAATAATATAAGTATTTTTGAGGGAGAGGTACCTTCAAACATTTACCGGTATCCCAAAACTTGAACAGGGCAGAAACGCAGCGCTGTTTTTCAGACAGCGAACGCCTTAGGGCAGAGCGTGAAGACGGAAAGAAGGTCTGTGGGCGGCTCAAGGCTCAGATAGCACGTCGCTAACGTTCACTTTTTGAGATTTTGGGCAACCTGCTGTGGCGGGACAGGATGAAGGTGTGTCAGCGTGACGCACATCGACATCTCGTACCTTCGGGCTGGGCGCCTGCCGGGCCAGGCCAGCACCGCGGGGCTGCTGTCCAACCCGCTGCGTACGGAGGCGGCCGTCGCCCCTCGAAGGCTTCTCGGCCTCGGGCCGTGAGGGCGGGCATGCCCCGGACTACATTTCCCGTCGTGCCGCGGGGCGGAGCGGCCCCGCCCGGCTGTCAGCGGGAGCCGCAGGTTGATCGCGGCGGCTGCAGATGAGCCGAGCCCGTGCGCGGGCGGGGGGGGCGGCCGGGGCAGCGCCGTGTCGGCGGCCGGCGCACTATGCGAGGCCGGAAGGATGGCGGTGGAAGGTAAGGGCTTCGCGTCCCCCGCTCGCCGCTCTTCCCCCCCCAGTCCCGCGAGCCCTCCCCCGTCTCCTCCCTCCGGGCGCTCACCTGC
>VXAB01000283.1:376817-429583 GCA_013399175.1 Odontophorus gujanensis
GGCGGGGCCGCCCCGGCCCGAGCGGGCGCAAAGCGAGGGGGCGGCCCTGGGGCTCCGGCCACTCTCCTCCTCCCGCCTCGTCTCCCCTCCCGGCCGGACGCCTGCAGCCCGGTAACTTCCCCTCCGGGCCCTCCGCTCCCGGTGGAGCTCCGCCACCTCTCTCCGCAGCGGCTCCGGCCCTGGCCGCCTCCCGCAGTGCCCTGAGGCCGTGAGCCCGGAGCCCCGAGGCCGCGTGCCCCGCTGCCCTTTCCCTTCCTCGGTGTCTCTCGAAGCCCGGGGCCGAGCCCGGCTCCTGCCGAGGTGCTTGGCCCTGGGGTGCCGCCTCCTGCTGTGTGTGTACGTTAGGTGCATGGACCCCTTTGGATGTTAAGGGAGGGATGTGGCCGGGTGGATGGGAAACGGCAAATCTCCTCCTGCCGTCTGCTTCTGAGCTTCCCCTCAGGTTTCCCAGAGGCACTGAGAATTCTTCAGTGCCTGCAGGACAGTTCTAGAGGTCCAGAGGGTGAGAAGCATCCACTTGTGCTCCTATGCATAATATGGGGTATGTTGTTCTTTTAGGGGGGAGTGCACTCAATTTTGAGTGGCCTTCATTCGTCTCCTTTCTCAGGTGAGCTGAGGTCTGTGCTTCCCTTTGAGGCTGTGTACCACATAGTGACAGTGATGCTGGAGCCGTCTTTTAAGTACTGAAGTGAGCAGCACAGATGAGGGTCTAGCTGAAACTTGGGCCTGCTGAAGGCAGTAGCATCCTTGCAAACCAAGTTGCTATGTGAACTCCAATGTCGGTGGACAAAACCACTGTATCTCAGTAGATATCTCTGTACATGAGAAGTTGTCCATCCAAAGTTTTCAGCTTCTCTTTAATACATATGGGTTCTTTATGATCCTTGTGCTTTATTGAATAGTTTGGTTATAATGATCTATAATGATGGAAGGAAGGGAACAATCTGGAATAGAAGTGTTTCTCATCCTGTGGCAAAAACTTAACTACATGAACTGAGCACATGTGCTTGATAGTGGGTAAGTAAGTGAAATGGACTGCCATGCACCAGATGGTTCACGTGCCAGTAGCAACCCCTATTTCAGTGCGCTCTGTAATGTCATCCTCCTTTATTCGCTTGAAGTCCTTCTCTGTTTGCTAGATTTTTTTCAGGTCTGAAATAATTCCTGTCGTATCTGCAATGCCTTCCATCTCAGGCTCTAAAAGCTTTGTAAATATTAATGAAGAAAAGCTCTGCTAAACCTTTGGGAAGCAGTGCCTCTCCTTCCTCTTTAGATGGTTTGGGATTTGTTTCCTCTTTAACCCCTTCTTTCCATTTTCTCTCTCCAAAATGCATCCCTGCTGTTGGCTCTCTTAATATGCCTTCTTACCTGTGTGTGCTGCTTTTCCCTCATTTTGATTTTCATCCCTCAGTTATTTTGCCTTGGGACTACTGTACAACTCTGTCTCCTTCACACTAGTCCAGCAAGATGACCACTTCTTCAGCACAAGTAGCCATGTGGCTGTCACTGCTTTCTGTGAATGTAGTTCATGCAAATCTAAGTCCTTTTATTATCCATAGTTTTCTTTTGGGAACATGCTTCTTTGCTGAAGGTGCTTAAAAGCATGCTTTTATCTTAATGAGTGCTCCACAGTATTGAGCTCTTGGGTGTGGGCTGTGCTCTTTCCATGAACTGTGCCTCTTGGCAGGTAACATGTGGAACTCAAGGAAGCTGAGGTTGCTTGTCTCTAATGGCTCCTGTCACTGCACCATGCGGATCGTAGTCTATCAGAAGTGCTGCTGCCATAGAATTCTTTAAAGAGTTTTGTAGAAAAATGCCAATTTACTGAACTTAAAACGCCTTAGAGTCAGGAAGCACAAACTGTTTTGTTTCTTTTTCCAGTTGATTTGTTTGTTTTTGTTTGGGGGGAGAAATATTTTCCTGCTTTGCTGCTTGGGAACTTCAGGGCGTAACCTTCTGTGCATCAGCTCTAGAAGCTTGGGAATAAGGAAAACCCTGAAAACCTGGCTTAAGTAAGGTTGCATAGCCTTCCTGGACGGGCTTCCTGGGTCTTGAGACATTTTTAGTGCTACAGGTCTTCTGCACTGCTGGGCCAACCCACTTCTTGCATCGACACAACTGGTGGAGAGGGTTAGGTCCCTGGTCCTAGAACCACAGGTCCTGGAGCAAGGCAGTTCCTGCTGGTGCCAGCATCTGCTGCCTGGCCAACTCTGCCCCTGCTATTGTTCTGGGGAAAACGCCCATTCCTCAACTGCAGCCACGAACCCAGGGACAGTTTTTCTCCTTTCGTTTCAGAAATGCTCTGTGTGGCTGAAATGAAAATGCTTTGTGACATTTAGCTTGTGGAGGATCTTTGAAAAAGTCTCATTGTGTGTTAACAACTTGTTGAAGTCTTCCTCAAATTTGACTTTTCGGTGCTGTCTTAGAATGAACTGCTGGAGTTTGGTTATGGCAACAAATATACATCAGGTTATGAAAGAAAACATTCTGAATCTTTCACCAGGATAGTTGACAGAGATAGATTTGCAAGTATGAAATAGGAATGTGGAGGATTCTAGAGTTCTTTGGCAGTTACATGGTATACATACCTGAGCAGGGGTTGAGAAGGACTCAGCCAAAATGGAGTTTGAATGTGGGTCGCTGTATTTGTCCTAGAAGAGAGCGTGTGGGCTGAGTGGTCCTTTGGGCTGCAGTGTACCAGTGCAGTGCATGAACGTATCAGTGTCTGCATGGGGAAGGAGCCTGTGCTCCTTAGCATGAGCCCATCTAGATGGGAGCACTGCCAAGGTAAGCCTATTTTTAAACCTAACAGTTTTGACAATGTTCCTTTAAGTGTTTTCTTCCCTCTAGTAAGAATGAAAGAACTAGGTCAGAGCCAGTAGAGAAAGGCTTTTGATCCCTGCAACAGTGTTCTCAGAAATATTTTTTTTTTTTTTGCTCGTGTGCAGCGGAGGTAAAGGGGAAGAAAGACATGGTAATTTCCCCCCCACAATGCTTATTGCAAGGAAAGCATGAAAATTACAGCACCCACCTGATAATGTATGCGTGCAGGTAATCCCACACAGTTCTCTCCTGCAGCTCTGACCTGGGGTATCTTTGAGACTCCGGAGAAAAGAAAAAAAAAAAAAAAGTGTTAATTATATTAGGGAATTGTTTCCTAGTAAATGTTAAGTGAAGTTTTATCTCATGCTTTTTCTTCTGTGCATAGGCTTTGGAAAGATGTGTGTTTGTTCACTGCTAGTCTCTTCTTGAAAGCTGATGAAAAAACAAATTTTCTACTGTACTATGGGTCTTCTTGTGCTATTGAGGCTCTGGATCTGTCTACAAAAGAACGTTTTTCACTGAGAAGTGGTAACTTGGTGATGTAAAATGGCAGAGACTCTGGCCTTGCCCACTGACAATCCTTCAGGAGTCTGGAGGTTTGCAGGAGGTGGAAGAGTTCTGGGATGTGAAGCCAAGGTTAACTGCTGTAGGACTGAAGTTATCTGCAGCCTGTAACCAACTTCTGTGCAACCAGTCCTGAATTTCAGCTGTGTGATATACCTTTGTGAAAAGCCTTTGAGGCTCAGTCAGCTCCAACAGAGAATGAGTGCAGCTGCACATTTCCTCATAGACTTGAGATATGGTGAGCTCATAAATGCCCATTCAGTTGAGAATGTTGAAGCAAGTTCAGGACCATGAGAAAGACAGCTTTGAAGGAAGTTTTAGTGTAGTGACCAATGGCGCTGTTTTCTAGGGTGTGCTCCAAAGTACAGCAGTCTCAACAAGTGTTCAGTTGTTCAGTGTTGCCATATTCCTGGACCCAGTCTAGGCCAGTCTAGATCTCAGGACCTAAGTTTCCATGGAATCTGATCTAGCAGATGGATTTTCAGCACACTTAATTGCCTGCAGAGCAAAGAAGTCACAGAGCCTGTCATTCAAAAGTAGTTACAGAAAACAAGAGCATTGATGGAAACAGTTTCTAACCACACCTTATCTTGAGGGACTAAATATGGCTTGGAAAGAGCTGCCAGTTGAAGGCAGAGCTAATATGCGTCTCTACCTCTCCAGCTGGATTGCAGATTGCAATGGAGGAGATCAGTAGGACCAGAGGTGTAGCAGAGGAGATTGGTAGGACCAGGATACACAGGACAGGCAGAACACCTGAACTGCAGCCTTTTGTCTTCATGCCATTTCTCTGTGTAACTCAGTGATCGTTAATTGTAACGGTGCATCAGCAGTTATGACATTGTAGACTGAAACATAGCAGTTCTCTCACCTCCTTTCACCTGGCAGCCTACCTGTTGGTCTGTAACATCCATACCCTTCTTTCTAGCTCAGCAACAGCACAACTTCAGAAGATAGGGGTTCCCTTCATGCCCTCACCCCAATATGCACACAACTTGGTGGCCAAGTGCTCCCCTGCACTGAACCACTGCTTCGATCTTTCTTGTCTGAGTTGCTGCCTTTGAAAAGTCAACTCCATCACAGTTCATTGCATTTGTCTTAAAAAAACACAGTTAACAATCCTTTTTACAGAGAAATACTGTAGCGGTCTAAAGCCAAAAGTCTGCTTTGACTGCGGATTCTCATTTTGAGCAGTTACACTACTTGGGCATCGTACAAGGGGAAACTACAAGCTGAAGTGCAGGAAGTGTGTTCCATTGTGGCAATCAGATACCCCCAAATTAAGCTGTGGCAACAGAAAATAGCATTATGCTGAAGGCTCCTTGGATGTATTTAGACTGAGTGGCAAGTGGGTATGATTGCAGGTTTTGTAGTCATTCTCCTCTACCTGCTTTCGGACATGAACCTGTATTAGGCAGGAATCAAGAGTTTATTTAGCCTTGGTGCCTGGCTGCATTTTCTTTGGATGAGATTTGATTATACTGTAAGAGTGTACCTGAAAACTCAGAAGTGCTTTCAGGTCAACTAATGGAGATACAATTCCATGAGTGTTAGTTCTTAGCCTTTGAAATATGTTGAAGACTCTGTAGCTTCAGGAGAACATTCACTGATATAAATTGGCTGTTTCGATGCAGTGGAATCTTGACGCAAGGATAAAACTTGTTTGGTGGTAGTGATGATGATGTATGAGTGAAGGGAAGGAAAGGTGCTTTCAAAGTTCCCTTTCTCTAGAGTAGAAAACAGGAGGGTTAGTGACAGAAGATGGATGCACACTACTGGAAAGTGCTGACAAAGCCTGCTCTATAATATCCCATGTTTATTGCTTAAACTGAACTTATCAAGTGGAATTTTTCTTGAGAGCTTTTTTTCTCCTGAGATGTCCAAGCAAGGTAGGTAAATAAAGGAGGTCGCCTAATGTTGTTCCTCTCATTTCAGTGTATGTGGCCAGGTCAAGCGCTATAGAGCCTCTGTCTTGGACTTTGCAGGACTGCTTTGTCACAGCGGTTGTGGAAGGAGGGCAGCTGTGAGGAGCACTGTAGGCAAGGCACTGTAGCTTGGTGGTGTCAGAATTGCAGGTTGGTGCAGGTTTTTCACCTGATAAGATTTATATCCAAAAGATCTTCCAAGGCTTACTGGTAAGTGCAGATGTAACTGCCTGCTTTGAGTTACTGTTTTGTCAGTTGGACTTCTGAAGTGATAAAGCTAGCTTGCAGAGGTGTTAGAGGGCAGCTGCTCAGTACACTGCATGTTGAATTTCTAGGTGAGGAATCCTGCCCCGTCTCACCTTTCTGTTCTCTCTTTTTGCTCAAAGGATATGCTCTTTGAGGCAAGGACTCCCCTTTCTGTGAAAAAGAGATCCCCAGAGGTTAGTCTGAGCAATCCTATTGTGAGTTATTTCCCTGTTGCCTTTGACTGGATACAGGTACTTAGTCTCCAAGATAAACAGTTGAACAACTCATCTTTCAATTATTTGCTCAAAGCACGTAGAGAATATCATTCTGAATGATGCCGAAGGCAAAGATGGAGAGAAGGGCCAGGAAATTGAGTAATCTTGAAGTCTTCTGTAACTATCTGTTCATCAAAATAACAAATAGAAATATGAGGAAGAGCTCAAAACAAAGCGAGAAGCATGTTTCTCATTGCGTATTGCTCTTCTATTTTGAACGCTCTGTGCAGTTTTGCTTGGCACACCCCAAAAAAGGCTGGAAATAGTACAGAAAAGGGCATTCAACTGGACAGAGATCTGGTATGTTCTTTGAGGGAGGAGTCTAATTCCTTAGCCTGAAAATGAGATGGCCATGGCATTGATGAATAGTTTGGAGAAAGTGAAAAAGGAACAAATTCATAAGGCAGAACAATGAAGGTGTTGGATTTTATTCTTAAAAAGTAATTAAAAAAAAAAAAGCTTTTCTGTCTAGCGCACCGTGCCTTGGGTGCAACCTTCAACCTTGGACCAATCTTAACCTGCCAAGGAAAAATTAAGTCATACACACTGCTCTTGCAGCATTCCCTTAAGCATACAGAGCTAGACTTTGTCTGATCCATCCTGAATGCTTCTGTGAGAAAGTCTAGCTCGTCTTGTGTGTGTTCAGAATGACTGGCTATGGGAGCAGTGAGTAACCAAGAGGAGATTTGGTTCAGGACAGCCCAGAAGGACACAGAGGAGATGGGGAGTTGGACACTGAGCTGCAAGAATCTGAACAGATGGCAATGTGTAAGATGTATATTGGGAAAAGGAAACTACTTCAAAATTGCTACTGTTCCATAACAAGAACTGTCTGTTACATCAGGCCAGCTGGACTGAGATACAAATAGAAGTGGGGCCTGACTTTAAGCTGCAGCTGTAGAAATGGCATCCTGGAAACCTCTGGTTCCCCACAGCAGGTAGAGATGGAAGCTGCTGTACCAAAGTGATTGGACCACCTTCAGCTCCAGCAAACCTTTGGAGAGCCTGAAGCAGATCTACTGTATACATCTTACCCTTATCTGCCTGTGGTATGAGCCACTAATATTGTTCCCTTGCCTTTGCACAGTGTCCTCATTCTCTCCTCAGAAGCATCCTGTGACAGAAGGGCTACTAAGTGGATGGAAAAGGAGTTGCTGTGAATGACAACATCTTTCTGTCAACTAAACTTGTCTTTGAAGAACAGATTCATGACTCTGGACAGCAAGAATTCCCTTTCATATGTGCTGCTCCTGGGTGAAGCAAGCAGGTGCACAGCAGGCCTGAATGTGTGTTGAAGTCACCTCTGCATTCAGTTACACAACTGAGAATGCTTACAGGGAGAATGTGGCTGGATAGGAAAAGGGCTTGAGGAAGATATTTGGGGTGGACTGTAGCCTTTCTTCAATGCAGTCCTGTCTGTTTCTGTCTAACATGGAACCTTGCAAGCTTACTGCTCTTCAGTCAAACACTAATATCTCTATTTCTCTCCTGTGCATTTGCTTTCCTGTGCTCTATTTCTGTGAGTTTGCTGTGGTTTTGTTGTTTTTTTCTTTTTGATGGAGGAGATTTTAGTTGAGTTGATTTGCTTCTCTGCAAATAATCTAGTAAAAGGAAGAAACAGACTTTTCATAATGCTGTTTTAGCAAAAAAAAAGAAAGAAGAATTTTTGTGTGTGTAAATAGAAGCTTTCTCCTGTATCTCCCTCTGGCAAAATAATTTCCTGCTTTCATCTAATGGTTTGTTGCTATGTGGACCAGCTGTGGTACTGGAGGGAGTAGGATGCAGTGGTATAGTAAGCAGTAGGAGGTGAAAAGTTTCATTGGGGGAAGGAAAGAAGACATTTCTATGCTCTTTCACTGAGTGTACAGGGGATGGGGTAACCTTGAAGAACTTAGAGGCAGTTGAGAACAACCACTGGAGTTCTGTGTGCTCAGCAGACACCAGCTTTCGTTACATGCAACAGGGCAAAGGCAGAGATGTGTGCTGTGTGACCAGGACAGTGCACCTCTAATGCAGTAGTGCTGGGCTTAGTAGGCTGCGTGGGCTCTGTCTGTGGCGGACTGTGACGAGCTAATCTCTGATGCAGAAATATTTAGAAGCTACTCATCTGGTGACTGAGACAAATTTTGTCCAGGGATAGTAGAACTACTGCAGACTTGCTCCTCACACAACTGCATTTGTTTATCTACTTTCTCTCCAAGTCTCAAGTCATCAGCAAGGAATAAGCAGTGGCATTGACTCTGGAGTTTGCACCAGTCAGTTGGTGACAGTTGATAGCCAGTGGGTACTTTTCCTCCAGTAGAGGTATTTGTGTAGCTCTTCCTCTCTACCTACTCACTGATTTCTGTTCAACATTTTTAGGCCTCCCACTCCTGTAACACTGTCCTTGACTGGAAGTCTGTGCATCTTGCAGACCTACCAGACATCCAGAGGAATTGCTTCACTTTTCAGGATAAACTTTGTACATGCTGGCACCTACAGTAATAGTTCTCTTTTTAATAAAGAATGAAACTGGTTGTTAATTTGTTTTGCAATCAGTTGCTCAAAATATGTTTGTTTGTTTTTTTTTTTTGTAATCTGTGTTACTTGCATTCTTTTTTACTTTTTGCACTAAGACCCATTTTGATCTGGGGCATTCATTCTCACCAGTCCCCTTCTTTTCCAATGTTATCCTCTATACCTGTGCAGGACTTGGGGTAGACCTGTCTTATTCATTGAGCTGGACCATTTTCCAATGAGCCTCTCATGTTAGTATGAGTTCAAGAGCTGCTTGGACCAATTGTACATTTATTAAAATAGAATGAGAAAGTGCTTCAGAAATAATTTGGCTGCTCAGTTGTCATCTCTGCTTTTCATCACATAATCCTGTTGCTGTTACAAAAGGCAGAGCTTGCATTGCTGACGCTCCAAGGCCTGTCTGGTATAGTGATAGTATGCAAGCTGTCTTCTGAAGAGCAGGTGGAACAGAAACCTCATTGTTTAGCAGCACTGCCAAAACCTATGGCAATATCCACGGTCCATTTCTTATTCCATATATAAGATGAACAGGTAGTTTCCAGTAGGATAGTTGCCAAAAATGCAGGAACGTGTGGAGTGTAGTTTGAGAAGGAATGGTGTATAGTGGCACTTGGCTTAGTAGCATGGGGTAATTCCACACTTGCAGTTGCTTTACACTTTGGCTGTCCATGTTTGAGTTTTGAACTCAAACCTCCTGGTGCAGCTCATCAGTAGCAGCACTTTGCAAATTCCCCACATCTCAACCTGGGTTTTGGCATGGACTATTTGTAGTTGCTTTTGCTGCTGAGCAGCAGAAGCAGATAGCTAGGCACCCGTGTTACTTTAACAAAGTCCTTTGGGACCTCAGCCTTTAAAAAGGTTTCTGGTGAACCCACATTACCTGTATTGAAGTAGAAAAAAATATCTTGAATGACTTGGGCTTCTTGGTTCTGTGTGGATACTACTGACGTGCTGGCTACTAGGTAGGCAGATCAGAGCAGCAGTAAGGTCTTGAAGGCAGTTTGTCAGCAGGTTGCCTATGGTATTTACTAGATAGCAACGTAAGTAGCAGGTTGAATTCATGTGAGACTGACTACAGCTTCACCTGATCCTAAGTAGTGGTTTGGTGTAACTGTGCTAGTTTACATTAGCTGGGTGTATGGAGAAGTAATTCCTATAGGTAGAAGTCAGACAGTTTCTCAAAACTAGAAGCTGATTGAGAAGGCAGGTGAACCTAGCTTCTAGAAATTTGGGAAGAAATGCAGTTCCTTCTGGCTTATTTGATCAATAAGAGCATCAGTCTCTGTCTGTAATTCTGTTTTCTGTGTGAATGTCTCTATGCAGCTGACCAATGCAGTTAGAGTGGTTTGTGATTGATGCCAAGCAAGAACCCTAGGGATGTTGTTTTTCCAAACAGCACCGAAATGCAGCACCTGGAAGTATATAGCAGCCTAACTGAAAGATCTCACTGCAGAGTGTTGCGTGGTTGGAGCTTTTGTTTTGATGAGAACCAAGCAAAAATGGAAACCTCGAGCCTAGTGAGAGCTGCTGTCCAGAGGTCTTGCTGGATGCTCTCTTCTGGAAAGACCTGATAAATCTTTGTGATTCTGGTATTTGGTTCCTTTTTGTATAGGGTCCTTGCTATGTCTGACCCGAGTTGGTCTGTGTTCTATCTGTATGGGCTAACTTAGTTCCTAAGGGGGTGGTATTTTACGATGGGAGTGGTAGGTGGTTTGTATGGACTTACCTCCTGGCGTTGTGCAGCCAAGCCTGTGGCACTTGTACGTAAAAGAGAGCTTGCATGCTTGCAAGTATTAGACATTTGAAAGTTTTGTAAGAATTTAGAGGTTGGATGGATGTCTCCTGTGCCTGCTTTTTGTCTCCAGAGAGAAAAAGCTAGCACATGACTGTGATGCACACAAAGATGAGTAAGAAGATGCTATTTTTACTCAATCACTTTTCAGAATAGAGCAATTGTTATTGCATGTAACTCAAGCACTTGCCAAATACGCTTTAATGTAGTCTTAATTGATCTGCTTAAAATTTTAAGCAGCTAGCATTATTCTCACTGAAGCAAGTAGTTCAGACACATTTGACACGGGAGGCAGTGGAGCACACGGGGGTAGTGGCTGATGGTAGATTTGATCATCTGAACCTGGAGCCCACAGATGGAAAATCTGAGACTTCCCATCTGGCCCCGCAGAAGGTTGGATGTATCGAGGCTGTCTTTTGAAGAGAGCCTTCAGGCTTTCCTCAAGACAAGGTTTACAGAGTAAGCTCTAGTCAAAGGGAGAGCCTCTCCCCAGATGCCAATAGCTTGCTGTGGCTCTTGGTGACTTTTGTGTACCATCAGGCGTGCTCAGACAAGCTGTTTCTTGGCTGCTTGCCATCTGTGAGGCAGGCGTGTATGGCAGGAAGGCAGCTAGGGAGGCAGAGCATTTGCAGTGTCCTGGAAGCTCTTTCTTAGAGCTGCATGCATGTGCCCTAAGGGATCTGTGTGGGTGCAGAGCGATGCACATGTAGCAGCTTCTTTAGGGCAGTGAATTTTCCGTCTCTGTCTAAGCAGAAAAGACCTGAGCTTGTACTCTAGCATGTGAGAAAATACAGTATTGGACTGATTCTTTTCCTTTCATAGATTTTTTTGGAGGGGGCAGATGTGGTCATTTTCCCATTTTTGGGTGTTCAGTCTACTGTTATCTCAATTTCTGCCTTCAGATCTAAGCAATCTTTTCTTCAGAGTTATGGAAAAGTGGCTATTTTCCTGTAGATTCAGCTGGGCATACAAGAGCACTTAAGAACCTTTGTTTTAAATAATAGTCGGCTTTCTAAATGTAATCTGTAGATCTGTGTCATTGTATGCCAACACCATTCATCATGTGTTGGGCTGTACAGAACACCCAGCCTCCCTCCTCAGCAGTAAGAAGTTCCCACCACAGAAAGCTTTCAATCCACATGAAGTAACAATTGTTGGGAAACCTGAACTCAGGCTCAAATGTGATTAGCTGTTAGGTGGGGTTGTCAGAACACAGCTAGCTGGTAGGCCTAAGGAGAAAGGAGAGCTTCAGGGATTCAAAACTGGATGAACTGCATTTCTGAAACATGGACAATGTATGAAAGAGTATTGGAAGAAGTTCTACTTCAAAATGTGGTGATACTACTGATGTTTATAGTGTTACGCTCATAGTGATATGGAAGTAGGTGTCTCTGTTGTTATCTGGGAGTGCTGAAGTGGGTTTGATCTGACAGAGGGAAGTGCTGAGACTGTAAGGATATTGTTAAGGCAGTAGCATGAGGAAGTGACCTGAATGCAGTAGATGAGATGACCTAGCATTAGCCAAGGGCAGGAGAAAAACAGGTAAGAGTCTTGACAAGTATTTTAGCAAGAATCATTTTTTTCACATGAATGCTGTTAATTCCCAGAAGAGATGAGCTTTGCAGTTAAGAAGTCAGCTGAGACGGGAGAAGTTCAGTTGTGATAATGAACTGAGATCTCTGTAAGAGCTGCTCAGATCAGTCCTAGAGAAGTTCAAGCCCCGTAGCTGTCAGCCCCCCTTTACCTCTGTATAGCCAGTCTGGAAGTTTAGAGCTGGTCTTATTTAGCTGAAATTACATCAGGTGCTAGTTTAAGTAGAGGACATGTTTTTACTGACCAAGCCTTGACCTCTTTCCCTGCTTTTTACAAGTCTTGAAAGAGCAGTTATGGTTTTTGCTGCACGCTTGAAGAGACAAGAGTTCCACCTCTGCTTGCTATAGAGCTGGAAATAAGGATTTTTTTTGTGCAGAAACAGAAAATAAGTCCATGCAAGCAACTTCCCTTCTTACTTCTGTATAGCTGAGAGTTGGAGGTTACACAGGAAAAGGCTATAGAGCTGGCCACCTGTCGGTGGCTCATCACAAAATGAAATTAGCTTTATCAACTGACTGAAATGATGTTTATTCTCACTTATTCATTTGTTCCTCCTGTGTTGGCCCTCTCCCTGTGCTGAGGCTCTGGTGTGCCTTCCTGAAGGAATGCAACCAGCCCAGGCTTAGCTGTAAGCCAAAGCTGCAAAGAAGGTAAAGAAAGAAAGAGATGAGCTCTTTCCTACTCCCTCTGGAAAATAAATAAATAGAAGAAAATAAAGTTGTCATTTTCTCGCAACCTAATATCAGTAACTAGGAAAAAATCTTTTCTGAGGCAGCCTATGTTTCTTTTCAACAATCGGCTCTTTTCAATAAAAAGGTAATGGGGGTGTATGTATTTGCCAGCAGCCTCCCCAATTAATTTTTTTCTCCTGTATCCTGAAGGAGCACAATATAAAGCTTTGCTGTTACAGCAGTAACATTTGTTACTCTTGAAAGAATGATAAGCTAAGAGTCAAACAGCATCTTGCCACCTGATTTATTTATTTCTTAAACCATGCAGATGGTGATACCATGTTATAAGAAATCTGGATCATTTGTTCCCTGTAATGTACTGTGAATTGATGCTGTAACGTAGAAGGCTTTCCTTGTTCATCCCACCTTCCTCCCCAGTAAGTATTGATCAGGGCCCACTGGGAAGGGAGTTGCAGTTCACATGAAGCTTGCTGCTGAAGTGTTCTTCCAGCCGGCATGAAGGCCCACTGTACTTTGTGATTTCTCAATGGTGAGCACTCAGAGGGGCCTGACATATGGACATTACATGTTTCTTGGTGCTGCTGAAGTGCATTAGCATTCCAAAGATGTATGAGAGAGTCCTCCTATTCAGTTAGGCAAGATACTTGCAGGGGACAGTTTGGTTATTTTATGGATGCAGTTCCTTACCAAGTGTCTTCCACCTCTAGCTTGGAGGCCCTGCTCAAGCAGACTGGATTGGAAGGGGATTCTTCTACAGTGTGGTTAGGATACCTCTCAGTTTTGGTGAAGGAGGGAAACTGTGGTCTGAAATCTGACTGCTAAAAGAACAGTTTCCACGTACATTAGGCTGTGGAAAAACCTGTCTTGGTAGATCATGTCTATCTGTTCTGTGGTCTGAAGGGTAATTTTTTTTTTTTTTAAGGTAGGCAAATAGAAGAAAATAATGACAGGTGAGTGTGATCTAGGAGAGAGGGAATTTTTTTTATTTTTTTGTATCCATTGACACACAGTGATATAACTGTAAACCATAAAAAATCTTCTTGAAACCTCCCTTGGGAACTTAAATTTGCTGAAGACTCCGTTAGAACAGCTGGGCAAATTCACAGAATTGTAGGGGTTGTAAGGGACCTGCAGAGATCATCGAGTCCAACCCGCTGCCAAAGCAGCGCCCTAGCCCAGGTTGCACAGGTAGGTGTCCAGGCAGGTCTTCAACATCTCCAGAGAAGGAGACTCCACCACCTCTCTGTGCAGCCTGTGCCAGTGCTCCGTCACTGCACTGTGAAGAAGTATCTCCCCACAGCGACTGTGCAACCAGAGCAAGGAAAGCCTGTTAGCTTCACTACAGAATATAAAATGAATTTTGCATTCTTTTTCTGACACGGACAGAGGTTCTGCAGGGGAAAAAAGCAAGCAATTGTCTTCAAGTTTAGCTGCACTGTAGTCATTTAGCCATGATAAAAGCCATGAAAAAAATCTGGGAAAGTATGAGTATGGCATGTATCTAGAAGTTCACAACTCAGAAGTTAGGAAATGCCTCTACTAAGGTGGTTGAATTTTGAGTGTTGATATTTTGGTATGACTCAGTGGTGTGGCTGAGAAAAGCCATAGGGAGAAAGGAGTGACTTGAGGACAGTCATCTGTTCTTCCTCCTCACTGATGAGAGGCAAGGTCAGTATGAGGAGATTTGCTTTGGCTTTTCATTCCGCCTTCATCGTTGGATCAAATGGGAGAAGAGAGACTTTCAAGTGAAAGAGCTCCAGCTAGAGTTAGGGAAGACTACTTTGGAGTTGGCTTGTGAAACCAGGCTCTGTAACAGCTCTCAGTGAAAGAACTGCAAATGCCTGGCCTGCAGGAATGAGAGGGAAAGATGGCAGGTATGAACAAACATGCATGCTGCTGCCCATCCTTCTTCATTTCCATGCTGTTAGGTTCCCTTAAAGTCACTCACAGTAAGAGTGGAATTTTGTTCCCTTATGTTTTTTGCTACAGTTTATTGGTTTTCTATTGGCCAGTGACAGATTTCTTTCTCTTAGAAATAATGGCTGCAACTTGTAATAAAACATTACAATTCTTTACTGCTTTCTATCACTGAATTACCCTTAATGATTCCTTGACTTGAAGGTAGGAGATATTTTGATCCTTAACGTACAGGTGTAGTTTTTGTGATTCCTGTACAAATCTTTCACTGTTTACAAATAGGTGTCTGTTTTTGAAAAGCCCAGAGAGGAAAGGCAAATTTTTGATCCTTTGTGTTTCCTTTAATTCTGCACCAAGGAATTTCTATTGCTTAGTATTTTCAGTTAAGACTCTGGAATTTCAGTGACAGGTATTCAAATGGTGCTGTAGTTGAAGGGCCTTTTACCCTTTCTGAGGCTGCTGTAGCCTGTTGTCTCTGAGAGCCTTCTGGGGCTGGTCGTGTAGCTGCCAAAGCTGGCAGCCCTTGTTCCTTCCCCTGCTCTCCACCCTTTGCACCTAAGCCAAGCAAGAGTGAAATGGCAGCCTTTATTTTGTCTTTACATTGTTTTTTGGGTTTCTATTTGGTCTATCAAAGATTGCACAACAGCGTGTGAGCGAAGCTCTTCTGTGTCTAGGGGAAGTTTGGGCTGTTAATTACCAGCTGTGCTAGGAGTGGTGCAGGAACAGAAATACAGCAGTCTGATACTTGCATGAAGGGGAAGTTGCCTTAGGATCTATACATCTTAAAATCTCTGTGTGTGCCAAGAAAGTTGTTAAGGATGCTCTTTATGCGAGTGCTGGAAGTGTGAAATTTCAGGCAGAAAACAATTAAGCTAACACTGTAGTTCTGAAAGTGCATTTCTATAGTATGGTTCACACTTTCTTTTTTTTTTTTATTTCCTCTGGCTGCTTTCTTTATCCTGATGTCATTAGTCCACACTTCATTATATGCTCCTAGAAGGTGCATCCCTTGTGCTTGTTAGGATGGTGTAGGTGGTGATTTGCAGCAGTACAAAGTGCTGAAGGGGAGATAATCAGCTGGGTAAGTCATTACTCTATGCAGAGACCGACTTTCTGACTTGCTGTGCACAGCTTACTTGACCCACATTGTTTGGAACCGTGAATGTTGTAGTTAATAGAAAATGTAATAGAAAAACTTCTTTGCCTAGAAAAGAGGAAAAAGGTATAACTGAAAGATAAGTACAAGCAATATAGTGTCCTACATTAGTAAAAGCTTTAAGTTGAGAGTCTCAGACCCTGTACTGCTGCCAGTAGGGTATAGAGTGACACAGAGGCACGCATAAAATAGGCTTATACAGTGCTACATTCCCTCTCATTTTCTCCCTCAAATATCTCACCCTGGATCTGTGTCAAGCTACAGACCGTTTTTTTTGGTGTTGTTTGACATAACTCTGTTCCCATATGGCATTTCCCAGTACTTAGTGATAACTGTTTGCAACATCAGAATTCTTTCCTAAGCAATGTTTTCTCTGTCATATTTTTTCCCAGCTATCCATTGCAATCTGAATCCAAATGGTATTGATCACCCTGTCCCCACAGAAGGTATTAATCTGCAACTTGAAGGTGAGGGAGCTGAATCCCCCTCTGCCAAGAACAGCAGTGCTCCAAAAGGACCCGAATCAAAAGAGACTCCCAAGAGGCAACAAGCAGAGCCAGAAATATCTAAGGTAGGTATGACTGGATCCTTATATTTTAACTAGTCTTTAATAATCCATGCATTTTGAAGTCCTAACAGCTTAGAAAGTGTTTGTCATCCTATTGAAGAAATATATAAAAATGAGTATATGTGCTACAAAAAGGAGGTATTCCAATTCTGCTGTTTCTTGTTGGAAGTGCAGGTGAATGTGTGCACTCCAGGCACTTCAGGTATAGGACAATAATTTATCACACTAGATATACTAATATACATTACATGTACTAGTTTGGAATATATAAAATAATATTTGAAAAAAAAAAAAAACAACAAAAAAAAAACCTGGGTCAATGTCCTTTAAAAGCCATATTCTTTTCTTTGACCTTGCAAGGTCTTGTGAGGAGGAGGGAGGAGGATTTCTGCAGAATGGAAAACCTCATTATTTTTTTTTTTTACTGCATCTGACACTTTGGAAGTTAGTGGGACAAATAAAATATTCATGTATTTGTCTCTTTTATTTTTTTTTAAATGATTTTTTTAAGGTTAGGCACAATTAATTCAATGTCTGAACGAGAACAGGAGTATTCCCTACTATCATCGGTTTAGTAAGTCTTACAAATATGTATACAATTGTGATGTTTTATTCTAAAAGGTAAGTACGATGTTAAATGTTTTGAGCATTACCCTTAAAAATTGATATGAATTCTATGCTGATATTTATCTAAAATGTCTAGTTATGAGTACATCTTAAACTAATTTCATTCTGTCTTTGTCATTGAACTAGATCCAGTTTGAGCTAGAATAGAACAAAATCTCCCATTGGGCTTGATCCTTGTGGGACCTTCCCAACTCAGATTATTCAACATTCTATGAAAATCACTGCTTTTTGTAGTCTGTTTTGTGTCCAGTTATTAAGCATGCTACTGATCTCTCTTGAGCCCTTGGCAAACTTGTTTGTGCCACGTTAATTCAAATTGTTCGTGTGGTATTAAAACCACCAAATTTTGGATGGCCTTTGAGGCAAAGTTCGGCTAAAATGCATCTACCCAGCCATTTGTGGACTCTGCTTTGTTTCAACCTCATCAGATGCAAGTCTACCCTGAACTGAAGACTTAGGTATGTTTAATTTGGAGGAGATATTAAAAGCTTGAACGTGAACGTTAGTGGTTCTATAGGGCTTCCAGTTGAGAACAGACTCGTAGCTGCCATGGAACACAGACAGATTAAGCTCATCTTTGCTTACAGAAGGCTTGTTCTAGTGGAAAATCAGAATGAGGTGTATTGGTGATTTAATGTAATGGAATCTTTCTCTACTGTGTGAGATGTACCTGTTGGACTGATGAATAGAAAACCATTTCCAAGACTGTGCTGAAGGTAGCCTGGGGAAGAGGGGAAGCATGCCGTTCTCAGGGTGGTAAAGTCAACCATTACCTTCCTACATCTGATTGCAGTAGCTTGTGTAGAAAGAGTGGGGCATGCTTCAGATTTACCAAAAAACAACTGTTCAACAAAATAACCCCACCCTAAACTAAATATTTTGCTTGACAGAATAAGCTTGGCATAACAGCATCAATCTAATAAGTGAGCTGTTTTCTTTCAACCCTGTTTGTAACTTGGTGTTTTTTCATGTCTGGTATTAATTTAGTGATATTTCTCATCTGGATTTATATGTTACTGCTTGAGGTGGCATGTATTCTCTGGCTTTTTCTCCTTAAATTTCAAAATCATGTTGTTTTATCCTCTAAAATGAGAATATCTAGTTGGGATTGTAACTTGTGTGGCTTTAGGATTCAAAGTAATCTGTCTTTATGACATTTGATACATGCAGTCATATCTGTACAGTGGAAAGATGAAAGGAAAGAGGAAAGTTTAGTAAATAAGACAAAACAAATGAATCTGTCCAAATATTTCCTCATTGTGCAGTTATTTTTTTAAAAAAAGGTTTCTTTGCAATCTTGTGTATTCAGATAATATTAACACATGCACTGCATCCACAGCAGGGAGACTTACATCACACTGCTTTGTGCAGTGCACTGAATGCCATTTAGAATGCTGTATAGAACAATATCTCTGCTTTCAGCTGTCTCATTTATCTTCATTGGAACCAATTCCAGCTCTTTAAACCACTGGCAATTCCAGGGTTTTGCTGTCCGAAGGAACAAGCAGAATCTCCTTTCTAATGGAACATGTCCTTCCTTTTCTGTCTTCAGATACGGACTTGGGGAACAGCAATAACTCATGAGCTGCAGATGAGTGTTAAGTTCTTTTTATGTTGCTACCACATTGCAAACAGTGAAGTATGAGTATTTGTTTCTAAATTTGGGATGCTGGCAGCTGAAAATGTAGTATTAGCAAAGGAACACTCATTTAGAAGCTCCTAATGAGTATGGAATCTAATTTTCATAGAGTGAGGTGCATTTTAAAAAGGAAAATGGACTAATGATCTCAGTTTTCCTCTGACTATGCTAATGAACCAGCTTGTTACATTTAACAAATATAAGCAAGTCCAAAAAAGTCTATGGTTGCTTATATCTAAGTGATGTTCATGATACATTGATGCTTTGTAAGTATATATATGTATATTTATCTGTAGGCAATTTAACTTATTTCATCTAAACTCTATTGTGTGTGTTTTCTGAGATTCTCTGTTTTATAAAGATACTACTTCTGATTCCTTTGTGTGGTCAGTTAGGTTTTAGTTTGTTGTGATTTATTTTTACAAGAACCCCACTGTAGTCCCAAAGGCCTGCCTCATTGTGTTTATACAGCGGTAACTATATATGATGCTGAAAGTTTTACCACACTTCTCAAACAGAGGCTTTAACAGAGGAATCCCTTCCAGACCAGATTCAAAACTTAATCTGTAGCACAAAATGCTCTACTAAGGCTGGTCGCGTGCTGTACCCATAAAGTGCTATTCATTGCAAGCATGAGACCCCAGTCTGGTCTGTTGCTGATTAGAATTTATTTATATTGTAGATTATATATTGTGTCCAGTTCTGATCTATCTGGTACAAAAAGGTCAGGGATCTCTATCTAAGGAGTGGGAGGCAAAGGGATGAGGCTGGACTCTTCTCAGCAGTGTGTGTGATAGGATGAGGGGAAACGGCCACAAACTGATGCATAGAAAGTTCTGCACAAATGTGTGTGGGAACTTCTTCACAGTGCAGTGATGGAGCACTGGCACAGGCTGCACAGAGAGGTGGTGGAGTCTTCTCTGGAGATGTTGAAGACGCGCCTGGATACCTACCTGTGCAACCTGGGCTAGGGAGCTGCTTTGGCAGGGGTGTTAAACTTGATGATCTCTGCAGGTCCCTTCCAACCCCTGCAGTTCTATGATGAGTAAATAAGTCATAAGTAAGTTTATAATGGATTCAGGGAGTTTTGTTTCTTAAGTAAGGTGTTTATGTCTGATTTGTCTTGTTTTGTGGGAGCGTCAGTAGCAAATAATGGAGGTTTTATAATGGCAGTCACTGCAGTTAGATGTTTGTGTCAGTAATGGCAGATTTTTATCTGAATTAGGGATGAATTAACATTCCTTTGAAATGTTCATGAAAACTCTGTAAGGAAGGTGGTAGATGAAGAGAGGTGTCTTGCCTTGTCTCCTGTTGATGACTGCTGTATTGCCTCCAGCAGAGGATACTTTTTGCTGCAGTGTACGTAGCTGAATGTTTCTTTGGATTGCTTTTGCTTTCCTAAAAAGTAGTCTTCCTAGTGACACCAAACA
Source organism: Odontophorus gujanensis (assembly GCA_013399175.1). Taxonomy (NCBI): domain Eukaryota; kingdom Metazoa; phylum Chordata; class Aves; order Galliformes; family Odontophoridae; genus Odontophorus; species Odontophorus gujanensis. The sequence continues at coordinate 396,582 of VXAB01000283.1, forward strand.
GCACTGGAGGACTGACTACACTCACTAGCAGGAGGAGAGCATTTATTTCTGCCTGCTGGGCCCTGATCAGGATGGATGTGAGTAAAAACAGCTGTTTTGACCTCATACAATCATAGAATAGCTTTGGTTGAAAGAGACCTTAAAGACCTTCAGTTTCACGCCCCTGCCATGGGCAGGGTTGCTACACACCAGATCAGGCTGCCCAGGACCCCATCCAAACTCACTGTAAATATCTTCAGGGATGGAACGTCCTCAGCTTCTTTGGGCAGCCTGTGCCAATGTCTCACCACCCTCTGAGTGAGAAATTTTCCCTAACATCTAACCAGTATCTTCCCTCTTTATGTTTGAAACCACTCTTCTCTTGTCCTGTCACAGCCTTCTGGAGAGTTCAGCACTGCCACAGGAGTGCTTTGGATCTATGTCTGGGGAAGTGTCCCAGCAGAGGCTATAGGGCTTCTGAGTAACGAGGGTGGTGGTAGCTTCTTTTCAGAAATACAAAGATATTGTGTTACTGTCCCCACTCTTCTGAAACTTTTTGATGGCCGTAAGATATATGAGCAAGAAACCAGACTTGGGCTGGCTGAAGCTGACAAATGCTTCTCCTGGGAAGGTGAAGGTTCAGACTGATCCTGCCTGGTCTGTTCCCCTCTGTTGGGTTTTGCTTTAAAATTGTGCAGCTTGGGGGAAGGGTGTCTGAATTGCAAACCCGTAATCATATTCCAATGCAGGTGCAGGCCCTGAATGCTGAAATATTACTCTACTGACAGCAAGTTTGCTTTTCTAGTTGTATTTTCTAGAGAAATAGGTAACAGACCACTGGTGGTCTAAAGGTACTACACTAAAAACCACTTCCTAATATTAAGTACATAGCGTGAGTATTGTTTTTATATTTAATTTTTATTATTTTTTAATTTAACTTCTTTTTTTCCTCAATTTCCTCTCTTTGAAATGGCAACAAAGCACACAGAGCATGGGGTCTTTTATAGGACTAGCAAAAATAGCAGCAGAACCTGAGTGCACAGGATGTCTCAAGTAGTTTTNGCTTTCCTAAAAAGTAGTCTTCCTAGTGACACCAAACAGCACTGGAGGACTGACTACACTCACTAGCAGGAGGAGAGCATTTATTTCTGCCTGCTGGGCCCTGATCAGGATGGATGTGAGTAAAAACAGCTGTTTTGACCTCATACAATCATAGAATAGCTTTGGTTGAAAGAGACCTTAAAGACCTTCAGTTTCACGCCCCTGCCATGGGCAGGGTTGCTACACACCAGATCAGGCTGCCCAGGACCCCATCCAAACTCACTGTAAATATCTTCAGGGATGGAACGTCCTCAGCTTCTTTGGGCAGCCTGTGCCAATGTCTCACCACCCTCTGAGTGAGAAATTTTCCCTAACATCTAACCAATATCTTCCCTCTTTATGTTTGAAACCACTCTTCTCTTGTCCTGTCACAGCCTTCTGGAGAGTTCAGCACTGCCACAGGAGTGCTTTGGATCTATGTCTGGGAAAGTGTCCCAGCAGAGGCTATAGGGCTTCTGAGTAACGAGGGTGGTGGTAGCTTCTTTTCAGAAATACAAAGATATTGTGTTACTGTCCCCACTCTTCTGAAACTTTTTGATGGCCGTAAGATATATGAGCAAGAAACCAGACTTGGGCTGGCTGAAGCTGACAAATGCTTCTCCTGGGAAGGTGAAGGTTCAGACTGATCCTGCCTGGTCTGTTCCCCTCTGTTGGGTTTTGCTTTAAAATTGTGCAGCTTGGGGGAAGGGTGTCTGAATTGCAAACCCGTAATCATATTCCAATGCAGGTGCAGGCCCTGAATGCTGAAATATTACTCTACTGACAGCAAGTTTGCTTTTCTAGTTGTATTTTCTAGAGAAATAGGTAACAGACCACTGGTGGTCTAAAGGTACTACACTAAAAACCACTTCCTAATATTAAGTACATAGCGTGAGTATTGTTTTTATATTTAATTTTTATTATTTTTTAATTTAACTTCTTTTTTTCCTCAATTTCCTCTCTTTGAAATGGCAACAAAGCACACAGAGCATGGGGTCTTTTATAGGACTAGCAAAAATAGCAGCAGAACCTGAGTGCACAGGATGTCTCAAGTAGTTTTATGCTTATTAAAATAATATTAGACAATTGAAATAATTATTCTTCAGGGCAATAAGCCTTTCTAATGTCTTGTTCTGTGACTATTAGTAACACACAATGATTATCATACTTGCTTCTCCCTTCATTTTCCGTGGACTTTTACTGTGGTGTTTTGCATAATTAGATCTTGTGCTTTGAGGTGCTGAAATTTTTGATGTCTGCAAACCTCCTTCTTTCTCAGCCTATCATTTATGATTCTGACCTCTGTATGATGTCTCAAAGGGATGCAGTGTTCTAATTCTGTCCCAAGCAGTGAAATTGAAGCACTGGGTTACTCTCTGCATTACAGGCAACTGAGGCTATTTTGTTTTGGTTTTATTCCTCACTGGAGGGAATGAAGTGCTGGAGTAACCTTACCCATGTGGTAGAATTTAACTGGTTGGTTCAGAATTAAAACTGTAACCAGCCAGGAAAACAAGAAACATGTTTAGCTTTTTGGGGTCTTGTAAGTCAGCTTTTCTTGGGAGGACTAAGGCCTGATCTGAAGTCCAAGTGTATTTCAGTATAGAGTGTTTTTTCCCTGCTGTATCTTCCATTCTTGCTAGTGCTTATCTTTGTAGGTTTTTTTGCAGCATGATTTCTGCATTCAGCATAGAAGATCTGTCTTCTCCTGATTGTCAGTGCCCTGACCTGGGGATCCTGAAATATCATATGCCCTGACAGTAGCTGCATATAAGATCTTAGCTGAGTTCCATTTGCTGTGCTCTAGTCAGGACTGTAAAGAAAAGAGGGACACCTCTGAGGACTGTTCTTTTTCTTCTCTTCTCAAGATAGGATTGTTCTACTGCTTTTCTTTTTCTTCTTTCTCCTCATAGGAGTTCAAAATAGCTAGCTCAGGCTAATACTTAGCTCTTCAGATGGCTCTAAGGAGAGTAGATGAAGTTTACTCAAAGAAGATAAGACCACTATTTGAATGGATCCTTTGCAAAGTTCATCTTTATGAGTAAGCTTTTTGATTATATCTACATCACTGATACTAGGAAGAGAAATTCCTGTTTTTCAACCCTCTTCTGATTGGACTTTTATCAAAAAGTCAACAATGAAAACATTTTCAGTACTTACATGAGCACAGTGTGTGCATGTGAAGGAAGGCAAGGTGTTGACTGTGGAAAATGGTGCAGCCCATGACCCTGCTGTAGGCTAGGGTGGTACAAACCCACAGCAAAATGGGGTCACCTGCCCCAGGGAACAAATATGTGCATGTGTAGGTTAGGCAAGAGCAGATAGTTACAAGATACAGACAGCAGTGGGTGCTTAAGGAAGGAAATGTAGACTGTTTAGGCTCCTATTGTCCTGAGAAAGCTATCACTGTGCAATCTGTGTTCTTTCCTGTTAATGCTAATGTGAAAAGGAGCAGCAGTGCAGTAGGTGTTAGCAAACGTAAGCAGCTGTGGTGGCACTCTAGAAATAAGTGAGATGTTTAATACTATGGACACATGTAGACACAGATTCATTTAAAAATGCTTCTCTTTGTTGAAAGAGAAATACAGATAAAAAGCTGGAGCAGCTTTTAGAGGAAAAAGCAATTCCATGCAGCATGCGGATGCATAATGTACTTATACTACCTGTTCTGCTGCCTGCCTTGCTCTGAAGCTGCTCCACAATGCCATCCAACACCTCTGCTTTCACTTTGAAGCTACTTTTGTGGATTCATGGACATTGCTTCAAAAATAAATCAGTATTTTAATGACATAGCTGCCTTGATGGGGAAGAAACAATATAGAATTGCCCTTTAAAGAAAATAATAGAATTCTGATTAGAAGGATTACAAAGTGTATTATAGAACCAATTTAGCGTTTAAAATAGGAAAGTGGTTTAATGTTTCACTGCTGGCACTGTGGGTTCTGCAAATAGTGCATCTCATCTGAGCTGTAACAATAATTTCATTTATCTGCCACATATGTTCGCTGGATGCTTCTGACAAAACTGACCAGCAGTTCCTGTAGTCCACCCTTCTCTCTACAAGTCAGAATTTCTTTTCTTTACCTTTTCAAATGACATAATTGCTTGGCACCGCAAGTAAAATGTGTTACAGTCACAAAAGGGGCGTGTAGATGTAATAGCCTTGATAATGTCTGAAGGGCATTTCTTGTGTTATCAACCTGTCAAGCTTTCACTCAGTGCAGAGGTGTGCTAACGAAGGAAGTGATTTCATTAAGAGGCTGGAGAAGAGTGGCTGGGGGCAGAATGGAGTCAGTCTTCTCTCAGATACAGTGAGTGGGATAGAGCTTGTTGATGATGAGGGCAACTTAAATTAGGTGCCTGTGTGTAAGTGAGGTGTCTAAGCTCCTGCTGTGTTTGCTGAAGATCTAGTGAACACACTTGGAGGATCATAGAGGAGGTTTAAGTTTGACCTGAAGTGAACACAAGTCAGCTGAGGCTGCCTGTACTTCATTTATTACACCGAGGCTAAGATGCCAAAATTCACATATCGGTTCTGTCCTCAACCTTGCTAACCAGCCCTTCTGGTTGGTATTAAAATGACTACTAACATCCTAGAGAGGCAAAATGTTGTATTAGGAGACTGTTTAAGAAATTGCTCTTACCTCGAAAACTATACATTGAATACTTAGTCATGCTCATGTGCCTGGTCTATTCCATGATCAGCATGGTCTTCCAGCAATCAAATGCTGCCTAAGCTGGAAAATAATCTTTCCTTTGGGTTAAATGGAAAAGAATCCTGTTATTCCCTAGAAGTAAAATTATTGATCTGTCTCAGTTTTTCCAACAGCAGAAAGATGATAATTAGGATGAGTTAAAACTGTTGTTTCAGTAGAAAGCTGAGCTTTGGAATAAACCTGCTACCAGTCTTTTCTTGTGTATGTATACACGTGAGACTGCTTTTCCAAAAGCTTTGACGTGTGTGCCTGAAGTGTGGAAAATATTGAAGAGACTGGGCTGCAGTGGGGTAATAAATGTAGTATGTTGTTTGCATGTTCTCCTTCTTGTGTGCTGGGACAGATTCTTCAGCTGCTTTCCATGGCAGGTGGTGGTGATGGCTTCCACTGGTGCTTTGTCTGCAGTTAAAAGAGGGGTTCACATAGGACAGTGCTCCACTGTATTTAGGGTCTATAGTCCCTGTAAAAATGCTGATAGTAACAGCATCTGAGATCAGGAAGACTGCAAACACAAGTTCTTACTGGAACAGGTTGCCCAGAGAGGCTGTGGATGCCCCATCCCTGGAGGCATTCAAGGCAAGACTGGATGTGGCTCTGGGCAGCCTGCTCTACTGGTTGGTGACCCTGCCCATAGCAGGGGAGTTGAAACTGGATGACCTTTGAGGTTATTTTCAACCCAGGCCATTCTATGATTTTGGCCATTTTTGAATGTAGACGCTGCTCATAAATGCTTCTGTTTTATCTCTGGTCTACAGTCAGCTGCAGATTAGTGTACAGCTATTGTACCACTGCAGAAAGTGGAAAAACAACTCCAAGAGTTAAAGCAGCCATGTTTGGTGGTGCTGTGTATTATCAGCTGGACAGACCAGAAGTAAGGAGAGTGTCATGTTTAATGGCAGACAATTTTTCCCTTTTACCTGCTGATTTATTTATTTTTATTTTTATTTTTACCTGCTGCTTGGTAAGTAGCATGGAATTCATTGCCTGTGATGCCATGATATGAAACCCAGACACTGCTTCCATCTGGGCACGCCTTTATATGCCTTTCTACCACCTTCAGCTCATCTGGATCCGGGCTTCTAGTTCTGTTTGGGTGCCTTTGTCCTGGTGTTAACTACTTAGGAAATTTGCAGGGCTAGTCTAAAACTAATAATTATATGCAAGTATGGTGGACTCTAAAACTATTCAGTTTGCGGTGGGAGAAGAGGGAAGGGGAGAGCAATGCAGCAGCATGTTTCTTTGAATTTTGGAAGTGTCAGTGTTACTGTGCAGCTGAAGCCTTCAGCACTTGGAAAAGACAGATGCTGCTGTGGATCAGAAGCAGGATCAAACCTCAACAGTTATTTCTCTTTAAGAGGTTAGGGAATATGAATCCAATTCCTTCAAGAAATCTCATGGGTTAAGAAAATAAATCATTACCTTTTGTTTTTAGGCTATTTACTTATTTACTTATTTCAGCTTTTGAACAGTATCTTGTTCTGCTTGTGCTAATTTGTGATGTTTTCTTTCCATTCTCTTAGGTATACTAGCTGTCATTTTTGGTCTGCTAGCTCTGTGGGACCATATTCAGTGACACATAGCCACTTCTTGGCCACATTTTGTCTTCACCTCCCCTGCCAAACCAATCCTTTTTACTGGTAGAGCCTGTATCATATCTTCTGATCTATGTCCACCTATGGGACTGCTTCTGGAGAAGGCCTTGAGTGTTACTGCAGGAGCAGTTCTCTGGGCAACGTAAGCCTGTGTAAAGTGTGGTAACTGAAGAGGTACATGAATTCAAAGGGAATTGCTGATGTTTAGCTTTGGAGAGGAACTACAGAAAAGTGCAACATTTTAAAGGGAGAAATGGTGGGTATGATAAGAGTTCAGGAGATAACAGGTGGAGTCTTTTGAGCTGCAGGAGTACTAAGATATTTTCATCTGATTTCAATTGGTATTGTGAAGGGATTCCTCTTAGAGTCAGCCCTTCTTAAGGATTATAAAATAAGACCAGATCCACCTGCATGACAGTGATGTGATTTCAGAGGTTACAACAAGGCTGCCACTTGCATTTTGGGGCAGTTACTCCTTAATTCTTATTTAATTAATTCTTAATTATGTCAAAAATCTTACCTTTCTTCTCCAAACATCTCGACGAAGAGTTCTCTAGGACCAGAGTTAACTATGACCAATTAAAAGAGATGTAGTATTTGCTCTTGCTTTGCAAGCTATAGGCTGAAAGGAGAGATGCTGATCCTAGCTCCTGAAGTGAAGTGCAGTGCTGTCAGAGCCCACCTATTCCTGATTCTGATAGAGTAACCAGCAGAATCTGCTCAGGGCTTCCTAGCAGTCTGACTGAGTTTGCAGCAAAGACTCAGCATGGGTTCTGGGAGACAGCCATGGCCTTTTTATTACTCATAGCAACTAACAGATGTGGTCTTTCAACCCTTGCAACCTCAAGCTGTACTAGCAGAAGCAGCAGTGAGTTACTAGGGAGAGGGAGCAAGGCCACTTGCTTAGGTTGTAGCAAGCTGTTACGTTGACCATTTTTCATAAGAAAAACATTGAATTTCTAGCTTACCTAGAGGTTATAGCTATGTAGCAGTCATGATCACCTTCTGAAGTAACATAACAATTCTTCCATCTCCTTTACCCCCTAATTCCTCACCTAGAGTTCATAGATACTACTGGTAGAGGCTGTTCTCAAAAGATATACTTGATAGAGTGAATATTTCTAACTTTCAGTGTCCAGGAATTAATATTGCGATGATGCCATTCTAGGGTTAAATGTGTCCTTGACATGTGTATCTGAAAATAGAAAACCTTCAGCTCTGAGCAAGTGGAGTTACTATACATCTTGAGGCCTTTTTTTCTATCCTTTACATACAGCATCTCATAAGTGGGTATTATGTTCTGCCTATTTTCCTTTTTTCTCTAATGTCTCTAAGTGCATCCATCAACTGCTAATGACTTTTCTGACCTAGATGTGCTCTGCATTTTTGCCTTTTTTTTTTTTTTTTACCTTGCTTTAAACAAAAGCATGACAATAGAGTCTGTGTCTAATGGTTTTAGAACTGCTGTTAATTCATCTTTCATTCAAGGCTGATTGCTTTCAATCTTAGCAGTGTGCTTTAGATTGCCAAGGATTTTCTGAATGTGCTTTCATTAAGAAAAGGTAGATGTGATTGAATTTCAGCATGCATTTTTTGATGCACTGTCTTTTCTGTAAATACAGCCAGTGTATAAGTTGGGTTATTTTAACTAATCTCATTGTCCTTTATTCATTTTCCTATAGCTAAGTACTAGGGGAGAGTAGTACGAAGTGGGGAACCTCAGTGAGAAAGAGCAATGAGAGGAATGGGAAGAGGAGTGGGTCTGACTGCTCGAACTGTGCTACTTGTCTTGAGAATGGTGAGCAGGTGAACGGGTTAAATGGCACAGAAGAGACAAGGCAAGTGAGTCAGAAAATGTGAAAAGTACTATACACTACTAAGAGAAACCTGAGTTCTTTAAAAGCTAGATCATCTGGAAGCCTCATGTGGTGCCTTGAAGAACTGTCTGGGCCTGTCAAAATGCTGTCTGTCAGTAGATGGTGCTCTTTATATCAGCTATTTACTCATGCTCCTTATGCTTGGCTGTGTTTTTGTGTTAAAGTCTGGTAACATTCCTTAACAGTTAATTTCTCTGAATTCTGATGTCTGGGAGATCAGGAAACTTGGAGGCTTTGGCAGGACTGCCAAAAGAGAAAAGGAAAGAAAAAAAAAAAAAAGGTTACTAGATTACTTTGAAGCACCTTCTACCCTTGGGTTTTTTTTTTCAAACTTCTTTTGCTTGAGAATGTGTATTGTTAGAATTTCAACAAATAAAGAAGCTTCCAGCAGGAAAACCTTGAACAGACACTGTGGATTGGAGAATGTATAGTAGACTAATGCAGTTCTGCATCTGACCTGTGAGACACTGCAATAGTGTGGCTTAGCATGAAATGGCAAAGCAGAAACCTGAGGGATGGGATGCCATTCAGAGTGACTTAGACAAGCTTGAGCAGTGGGCCTAGGAGAACCTCATGAAGTTCAACACAGCCAAGTGTGTGAGTACTTGCAGCTGGGTTGTGGCAGCTCCCAATATCAGTATAAGCTGGGGGAAGGAAGAGTAGTAAAGTGTAGCTCTGACAAGAAGGACCTGGGGTTTCTGGTGGCTGTCAAGCTGGGCATGAGCCAGCAGTGTGCCCTCACAGCCCGGAAAGCCAACTGCATCCTGGGATGCATCAAAAGAATCACGGCCAGCATGGCAAGGGAGATGATCCTGCTCTTCTGCTCTGGTGAGGCTTCACCTGGAGTACTGTGTCCAGATGTGGAATTGTCAGTGTGCCCACAGGAGGGCTGCAAAAGTGATCCACAGGATGGGACACCTCTCCTACAAGGGCAGACTGAGAGAGCTGGGGCTGTCCAGTCTGGGGTAGAGAGGGCTCTGGGAGGCCTGATTAGTGGCTGTTCAGTAGCTAAAGAGGGGCTGTAGAAAAGAAGGTGACAGACTAACAAAATCTGTGGGTCAAGGGGAAATAATTTCAAACTAAGATGGGAAATTTAGATTAGCTAGTGGGAAGATGTTTGTTTGTTTGTTTTTTACAGTAAGGGTGCCCAGAGAGGTGGTGTCTCTGTCCCTGGAGGCATTCAAGGTCTTGCTGGATGGGGTGCTGAGTACCCTGACCCAGCTGCAGATGCCCCTGTTCATTGCAGGGGATTTAGATTAGATGACCTTTTATAGTTCATTCCAACTCAAATGATTGCATGTTTTGACAAGTCCTCTGCAATTCCAAAATTCTCTTTTGCATACCAACTTTGCAATTTTACCTGCTGTTTCTGGATAGATAGGAACTCACTTGGTTTCAAATGTAATGCTTCTTAGAAAGGACTTAAATGAATCAGTACGATTGGGAGTTTTACCTGGAGTCATTTATTCATCTTAGTTGGATGGATATAAAAAGCTGCATGAAAATGATTACCTTATTAATGTGATTGAAGTATTATTGGACCTACCTGCATTTTTCATTATTCAGAAAATATGCCAGCTCTGGAGGAAAAAAAAGTAAAATTCAACGTGTTAATTTTGCAAAGATATCACTTGCTGAAGGCTGCTATTGAGATGAAAGCCCCGATCCAGGCAGCAGAACAGCATGGCAGACCTGAAGTGGAATTTGAGATGTTGAAAGTTACTTAAGTCTTTATGCAGTGCTCTGTGTGTAGAACAGCAGCTACTTAACCAAAGGGTATGTTTTAACTTTACCCCTGGAGTGTAGCTTGAATTCCTTGCTGTTCACTGCTCTGGCTGTGTTCTTCTCCCTGCTAACAAAAAACTGAATGATTAGCGTGAATTTCTTGTGTAAACTTGAACTACAAGCAAGTGACCCAAGAACAAGAAGTCAATTGTGTTCCTTTCAGATATGCAATTAGAATATTGTTTGTTCTCATTCTGGGCTAGTTTTTCCAGCACATTTATTTAGATGTCCCTTCGCATCTCTTTCTAGGAATTATACATATTGCATGTACTGGACATGTGTTTGCAGTTGAATATTCCTTGTGATACTGAATTTACCTTCTTGCAGCCCTTCCATCACACTCATCTCCTTAAGACCTACATTCCTTATCCTGAGGTCTGGCAAATGTAGCATTGCAGTCAGTCACCTTTGTCTTGAAAACCTCAGCTCTGTGTTTCTAGGGGCATCTCACAGCTGCTTGCCTCAGGAAGGTGTTGCCGGCAAATCTGGGGCTAGATTTACAAAGCAGCCTGGGTACCTGCAATGCTTCTGGGGAAAATCCCATCCCATGTATATCTTGATCTAGGAGATAAGTTCAGCACAGTAGCCTTATTGCCCTTTGCCTTTCCATTGTTATCCTTTTATCTCTTCTTGAATCTGATCTGCCAAGTCCCATGTTCGTAGGCTTTGTAGCTCCAAGTACCTAGACTCTTGAGCAGAGACAGCGATGCTGGCACATTCCTCTGTTTCCTTTTAGGATAAGGACAAGCCTGTAACCTTTCTTTTACTGTGGCATTCATTTGCCTGACAGGAAGAAATGCTTCCTGTAAGGAAGGGGAGCTGTCTCCCTTTGGCCTGGGTTGGCCTTTGTGTGCATGGGTCTCGTGCTGTGCATGTTCTTGTTGGCTGACTTGGGCAGCTTCCTAGCCAGAGGGGCTGGCCTTCGTGAATCTGTTTGGATGGTGTTTGCTTTCATAATAAAGGAGATAAAAGGGCATTGTAAAGCTTAAGCTCTTTCTTCTGAATATAGAACTTCTTAGTGATGATAAGAAAAAATAGGAATTCCCTCATTAGGGAGCAAACACTATTTTTTCAAAAGCAATTAGTGAGAAATTAAATTGATGTCAAAAGTGCCCTGCATGCTTTGAAAAATAAGTAGTGTATGTGCCTGCTAGATATTTATTTAAGTTGAGAAATCCGTTGTGACCTTCAACACAGACATTGTAACACTAGTGCATGAGTCAGATGGTGGGGCTGATCTGCCTCCTATCAACACTCACCTCCTTCCTTTGCTGGGAGTGTCCCTGGGAAGCAAGAGGTTGACCTGTCAGCTGAAGCTTGAGGAACTTAGTTATACTCACGTACCTGTCTGTCTTATAAAGTTGATCTGCTCAAAATGCATTTGGCTCAAGAGAATGCAGTTAAGAGTCAACTGGCAAAGAGATCCAGAAAAGTTTGATTGCCGTCGGGGTGTAAAATGCTTTGGCTGCTTCTCTTGCCTTCTGCATATGAATGAGCCTACCCATAAAGACTGAAAGTTGGCATGGTAAGGTTATTCTACTTCATACAGTACAATCCTCTTAATTGGCACATCTGCTGGAAGCAAAGGTGCCAAAAATGTGATTCACTCAGAAGGAGTAAACCTTGTAAGAGAGCAACTAGTCACTATTTAATAGGGATTAAGATCTTCTCAGGATGTTTAATGTTCTCCTTGTACAAATGTGTTGTCACTGAGTTAATGACAGAACTAACCTCGTTACCTGTTAATGTTGAAGTAGCAATTTGCTTTATAGCTCTCCTCATCTGGAAATGCTTCTCTGTATCTTTAAGATCAGAATTTTCACCTCTGACATACAGCATGTAATAGAAAGAAATACGGAGCTACTCCCCAAACGATAGATCATGGCATGTCAAGTATTGTCTCTGAAAAATACTGGAGTTAAAGATGGAAGGATCTAGATGTGGTCTGTGCTGCACAGCTTTGCTGTCAGAGTGACTTCACCAGCAAATCCCAAGAATAAAAAAAAGTCTTCCAGTATCACTGGATGAAAACAGCTCCTAGGGCCAAGCATATCGTTTTGGCAAAACTAGTGTTCTGCCACAGGTGTGTTTTTATTTAAGTATGTCACCAGAAAGCACAGCTTTTTAGTTCAAATATCCGTAATGTTTCAGAACTTCAGAAAGATTTATGTTTTTTTTTACTAGATTTACCTGAAATCCTAGGGAAAAGAGGGTACTGCTCTGTAAAATCTTCTTTTTCATGAAATAGGCCAATTTGTATTAGAGTAGTATTCCTTAGCAGAGACCTTAATTTTATTAGCCTTAGAAAATGCTACCATTAAGTTACACTTCGTAATTTTGAATTGCCACGTTTCAGTTCATATCCATGTTAGTATGGATAATGTGAATATGAAACAGGTACGCTTAGAAGTCACGGTCTCACAGTCTTGTCTAACTCTTTTCATTTCAAGGCAGCCTGTTTTTAATTCCTCTTGCTACCTATTGGTAGCTATTTCTGGAAATAAGTGACTGAGGAACAGCAGATAAGGCATCACCTAAATGTATATTCTTGTGTGTGAGCATTCCTGTGATCTACAGAAGAAATGAAAGCTGACCAATTTCTTTTAACACTTACTGAATTTGCAAGTATAAAGTCAAAACTTAGCTCTTTTCAGATCTTTAGGTTTAACTTTTTTTTTCCTGTTTTCTTTATAGTTTTTTAATTAAGGGGCAACAAGATTCCAGTGTATCACTGTTACTGCGGTGCATATTAAACATCTTTGCAGTGCTTTGGCTGGTGGATTTTCTTACTGCTCCAGGCTGTATTTTAGCTAAGTTCTTCTGTACCACTATCTTAAAATAATGTTGAGAGAAATTCCAAGGAAGTGAATGGAACTACTTGGATGCCTCGTATTTATTTTAATGGAGTTGCTAACAAGTAGTCTCACTTAGTTTGACCTTGGATGCACCTGTCTGGGATGCAACTTGCTGAGGTGTCAGGGCTGGTTTCCAAAAAGAAAGTGTGAATGGAGACACCTTTGTAATGAACAGTTTTATAGTATAGGTAGATTTGGGGAGTGTTTTCTTTCTTATTCAGTATTCAGAAAGAATTTTTTGACAAATAGTAAATTTCCCCGGAAGTGGAATTGCAGTTGTGCTGGCAGTACTTCAGCATCTTGGGAAAAGGGGGGCTACATTTCGTCTCTGTCTTTAGTTACTCAGTAACTCTTGTTGCCCTTCCTACTTCAGCTTGGGTGGGCTTGAAGTTACAGCTTTCGGCACAATGGATTGGTCTTCTGTGCCTCCTGCAGGGCTGAGCAGAGTATTTGGTGGTGAAGGCCCATGCTGTAAATCTCCTTCACAGTGGGTGCAGTGTTCAGTCCTAAAGAAAGGATATAAGATGAGCAGCCTGCAAGTTGTGTGCCTCATCAAGGTGGAGTACCTCAGGTTTTATTCTCACTGTAGCAGAAGTTTAGGCATTAAAAAAGAACATGTGCTTGTAATAAAGTTTGTTAATTACTTGCTGTTGTTGTTAATACTGGGCTCTTCATTGAAGTTTTGTTTCTTATTTTACTCATGAAATCGTAGAATATATGGAGTTGGAAGGGATGCATAAATAGCCCTCTCAAATAATAGTAGCTGGAGAAGTTAGAAGGAACATTTTGTAATGGTTTGGAGCATGCCCCCAGGCCACCTGCTGTGTGAACAGAAATGCTCCCAACACTGTGCAGGATCTGGGGAGTAGGTTTCTGTATGGAAAAGCAGAAGGGCTTATATTTACTTTATGAAGCTTTAATCACTGATGCAAGATAGCAAAGGATAAGGCTGAGAGTGTGACAAGGACTATGTGGTTTGAATTGTCTCAGGAAGGAGGAAAAGAATCAAAGCCACATCAAAGAAACATGAAACAACCGTTGTGTTCTGTGAGGTAAAAATCCCCACCTGGTACAGCAGCTCCCTGTATCTTTGTTTTCCTCTGTAAATACCCAGAAGCAGGTATTTAATTTTTGGACTGAAATGGATCTTCTGCATTGAGTGAGATGGCTTGACAAGCTAAAAATACTCAGTGTTTTTAGAGTAAGTGAATTTTAATATGTTACACTCCTTGATTTGGGTTTGCTCATCAAATCCAAAAACTGAATGTTCTCCTGGTCCTGTTTGTGTTTTTGTTGTAAGCGTTGTTGGCCTGTCACTCTCAGTAGTGGTTATCAAGATGTTGATATCGGAGTGGTGCTGGGCAAGCTTCTTGCCGATACTGAGGAGCTCTCTGTCTTCACCTTTCTCATCCTGACATGGCAGCTCTTCGCAGTTTGCTGTTAATACCACTACAGTTTATCTCAGTGCCAGTTGTGAGTCTCACTTTCAGGGTGCGATATCTCACTGAGAGAGAACTTGTATGGAAAAGGTATTGTTTAATTTATTCTTGCTTGATTTGGTACTGTATTCATCCCAATCAGGATAAATAGCCCATGTTATTTTTTTAACAATGCACTTCATCCTTTCTTGTTGATGGTTACACTTGTGATGGTTTAAGAGGGAGTTAGCTCCCTCTGACTTGTTTTTGCTTTACAGACCAATCTCATTAGTTTTCCTAATTTGTTTCCTTTTTCTGTTTGTAGTGCACAGAAGCTTGTGCCGTGGGTACTGACAGTAATGGACTGAATTGATCAGGGTGTTGCTTGAGAGGTTGATAAATCTGTCTCTGTGATCAGGTGGTGGTGGTGTGTTGATCTGGGACCCTGGGGGAGATATTTCCCCACATGCCAAGATGACTGCTTTTTTTAGGGACAACAATTCCCAGCAGTCTGTTATGAAGCCAGTTGTTGGCTTTGCCCTTGGCCCTGTGAAAAGGCAAAGTGACTCTGTAGGTGAAAGGGAAGCAGTGGGATTCTTTAACATAGGAGGGAGGCCCCCATGAAAGTGCCTCTTTTCTTACCTCTCCTTTTCCTCCAGGAAGCAAGAGGATAAGAATAGCTAATATTGTCTACAGGAACTTATCCCTTTCTCCTGCAACTTTCATGGCTTTCTCACCTGTTTTCAGTCTTTCCCCTACCTGTTCTTTCATAGAGAGAACTTATGAGCAAGCCCCCTTTCACTTTGTGCTTGGGGCCTGCTGATGCCCACTTCTGGTGTTATTTTCCTCTTTCACTCAGTCCCCATGGTGGCAGAGGTCTGTCCCTTTAGGGGCAATGATATCTCCACAAGTCCAGTCTGTATCTACCTGAACTTCAGGTGTGTTTGACTAGCTCTAAGTCACTGGGACTGTGGTTTTGGAACCTCAAGCACAATGTCTGGAGTTCAGGGTGCTACTGCAGGCATGGTAAACTGACTGTGGATTTAGGGGAATTAAATCTACTTTAAAACATAAAAATAAAACATCTCTCTATATTCTGACTGTGGATTTAGGGGAATCAGGCTGCCCAGGCACTGAGGGACATGATTTAGTGGGCATGGTGTAGTAGGTTGAAGGTAAGACTTGATGATCTTGGAGGTCTTTTCCAACCTTAATGGTTCTGTGAATCAGATAGCATTATGGCTTTGCTCTGATCCGTCTGCAGATGGATGTTGGTGAGTAACTCACTCCTACGTGCACTTGTAACCAGCCTTATCTTCTGTGGGATCCCAAATGTGTATGCTGATGTCAGGCAGCCTACTGTGTCTGGACCATATTGGGGAAGGGCTGCATGAAGGATCATGTGCACATGAGTGATGGGGAATGGCTGAGTTATGATCTAGGTGCTGTTTCCAGGGACAGGCTTCTGAGCATCTGGCAGCCTTAATAGATGTGAGTTGGGATCTGTGTAGTGTCTGAGCTCTAGTCGTTGTATGACTCTGCCATGCTCAGGTGGTCCCAGGTTAGGTCAGCCAGCTGTATTTTGGGTCTTGCTTTGTGGATCAAGTACATTTAGTACAGCACTGCAGTTATGAGAGACAAACTTGCAGTAGCTGACTGCATCTCTGGCAGATCTGGGAGACTGGGTAGGACTCCCATGTCACTTCACTTCTCATTCCAACAGGCCATGGCGCATTGATCAGTCATGGGTGTGTGACTTGGACAACAGCTGCTGTGCTCTGTCTGCTTTAATCCTTCCATGGGTGACACCAGCTATGGTTTAATTCTGGGTTAAAACTGAAGATGATACAAAGTAAGCTTTTAAACTGTCTTTTAGACTAGAAGTGTATTTTAAAAATAATAATAAAAAAATCATTGCAATTATTTACCATACTGACATTGATTGCTTTTCCACAGTGACCCAAGTAATACGTTACATTCGAACTCTTTGAATTTCTGATTCAATTTATTTAAAGTATTTGTTTTTTTTATCAGTATATTAAAAAAAATGCATTACAGTATTTTCCATTTGTTATTTTTAAGCAAAAACCACGCTTTGTTTGTTTGGCATGACCTTTTCTTCTTTTCATAGCATTAAGTTTCTCAGTAACACAGGTGGAAACCTGGCACAGCAGAGGTTTCAGTGCTTTATGGGTTGGCCACTCGTTATTGCTATTTTCTTTGTTTTTTTTTTTTTTTTTGCTAGGAAAGTCTCCAAGTATGACTACCTGAGAAAATATATTTCTGAGTTTAAGTGTTTTCTTCCCAAATTCTTCAGTACTTTAAGAATATGTATAAAACTACATTCATAACCCTTTATCATTTCATCTATTCTTTCCAAAACTGAAAACAACTTTTATGTTAGACATTGGTTCTGAGTTTTGTGTAGGTGGTTTAATATTTGTAAAGTAATTTAGAACATGTGAAAAAGATCCTTTTTTTCTTAGATTTAGGAATAAGACCCACCTCGCTCCAAAAAAAAAAAAACAACAAACCCACTATTTTGCAAGTCGTTGGCATGCTGCTCCTGCTTCTTTGTGTCATAAACTATGAAGGTGATGCCATTTCTGTTATAGCCTCAACAGCCTGAAAGATTTAACAGTAACTTATACGGCTTTTTGGAACTGCGAAGCTTCAATTCACTGGTGTATATATATTTTTATCAAATACAGATAAAAATTCATTTTTCCAATTTTAAAATATTTCATAGTTTGCTTGCAGAAGACATGTGTTTTGATTTAACAAATATTTCCTTCTCAGCTTCCTGAGTAATGCAGTCCCTTTTCTTTCGTCCCTTTCTCTGTGCCTCCCACCCATTGGTGTTTTTTTCTGATGCATTTTGATGTTTTCTGCCCAGCTGACTGTTACTCTGGGGTGACAGCCACCCAGCTCACTCTAAGAGGGATCGCTGCTGCTTTGGCTTCTTTTGATTTGTACTCTAACTACAGATCAGAGAGCAGCATGTGATGTATGCTGGAGCAGAATCTGCCTTAATACTTGGAGTGATGCCTCTTTTGCCAGTCTCTGTTTCTATGGAATTGATTATTTATTTTTTGTAGGCATAAGTTGTGAGGTTTGACTTCAGAGAAATGTGTAAACGTCCGTCAACTTTGCTGATATGTCAGGAGAAGCATGTTCTGAAATTGGGTGTTACAAATGATATTGGGCAGCATTCTTCTAGCAGACCTGTGACCTTGTTAGAATGAAAACCCCCATTTCAGGTGCCCTGGATTTTGTAATCCAATGGACTCATAAATGCAAATCCAAAAATAATACTGGTTTGAGAAACTCTTTAAAACAACTTGGAACATTGTTTATAAAGTGTTTTTAAGAATGGGATTGAGTCCTCTGTCACTTAAAAAAAAATAAAAATACAGCAACCTTTCTTTCTGTTCCTGAGTAAAACACCATAAATAAAAACAAATTCTGGTGAATAGATTGAGCCTGGATACTTGGCAGCCTTGGTAAACTGCACCTGTAAAGCTGAAGAGGTAACTTGTACGTCATTGCTCTGGAGGAGCAAGGCTTGGCTGCTGATGCTATTCCAAATGCTGAAATATGCCCTCTAATAATTCACTGGCTACAACCTTGATTTATATATTTATTCTTGAGCTAGGTACTGTATTCTCTGCATTGTGGAGCAAACAGAGCATAAAATTGTCATGCGTTTAATATGCTGGTTCATTTCTTCTCTCGGGAGAGGCATTTTTATAACTTGAGATACACAGAGCAAAAAAAACCTGTGTTTAGGTAATTTGAAAGAGTTTGATGCAAAACCTTAAAGTTTTTCCTTCAAATATACAAGAATACTGAGAAGTGTGGTGCTTTTCCTGTTGGCCCAGGTTTTGGCTCAGTGCTCTGCAGGATTAAGACTATTAAAATACTGTCAGCATAGGGCCATTTTAGGATGTATTTGTTAGGAAAATGAAAGAGAAGGCTAAACCAAGGATTTTTTGGGCTTACTATTTGGCTGAGCTGATAAATAAAAGTAAAATAAAAACATAATGTGTTTTCCAGCTGTCTAGGTAGTTTGTATCTAGTTAGTAGCAGGGGACCCATTTTGTAGGTATGTTTATGATAAGGGTCATTTTCTTGGTGTACAGGGAATTTTTTATTGTAAGATCTAGCTTGAGAACAGGAAGGAAACTAACAAATGAGTTCTGTGGGAGGGAAGTGTGTTTTTTAATAACCTTACATCTAGAGCATCTGGCTGGAAAATATTTTGGGTGTGATATTTGAAAACTGAAAGCAGCTACAGCATAATTCTTGCTTTAAAATACCAACATTCCTCTAACTAAGCAAGTCTGAGCTAATTATAACATTAAACATAAAGCTTGATTGTGCCAATACAATAATGTCCTTTTTGGAGTGGTTGTAAGTTAAGCCAGTTGTGTTTCAGTTACCATAATTCCAAATTCTGGACAGTGAAGAATTACATGTATGTTTGTTGGGTGGTGATCTGTACAATGCATGACATAGTAACTATGCCATTTGGAACTGTCGTATATAGACACAGAGAGCAGTGTTAAATTTGTAGTGCTGATGAACTTGTTCTTCAGTTATTTAACGTGATGGTGTTTAAACCTCTTAGGAGGAAAATAGCTACTGAACTGAAAACAGCATCCTTAGACCAAACTTTATCAAGTAGTGACTTGTGTGCTTTCAGCTAGGAGTAAATAGCTTGAGTTTGTAGCCAACTATATACATTTGCATGCAAATATTTGTAATTTCAGTATTTTGATGTATAAAACATTAACAATTTAATTTTTAGGGGCTGGCAGATTTTCCTCTTGTGTTCAAAAATTTGTGTGCTTGAGAATTATCTTTAAGCAGCAGCTCATATAAAGGTACACGTGTCTTGATCTTGTCTGATTCCACAGAAATTCCCTAACTGCTCCTATTGTATGGCTATTTTTACTTGCACTTTGACAGTTTGTGAAGGAAACTCATTTATATATGCATTTGTGTATGTAATAAAAGTCAACTAACAGGTACCATAATATTGGGCCCTTCATTGAAATTCAGCATCCTCTGACTCAAGCCTCAGTAACAAGTAGGCTGGGGAAGTTCAAAGAGGAGCCTTTGATCTCTGTAGTTGCACAAGGAACAGTTACAGGGCACTTGCTCTTTATAATGAGGTTGTCCCTTCTCAAGATCTGTGAGTGTCTGTAGCAGGTTGCTCTATGTTCATGAGGCTGAAGTGCTTCCCAGAACGATTAGAAGTAAAGCAAGCACTGTCCTGCTTACAGTGCACTGTAAACACATCTAGCATTCTTCTCTAGAACCTTCTGTAAGACCCCAGGAGCTGGGGGGATAGGTAATCTGTGTACTTAGCAAGGGAATAAAAATACTTTGAAAATGATCTTGTTCTGTAGACTCAGTTCTTTGACAAAATCATGAAGTAAATGGGTGCATTGGTATTCCCACTGACTTGTGAAGTCCAGTGTTAGATGTTCATTGTGGGGAATAATGCATATTTGAATAAGATTGTATGTATTTGTTAAGTATCTTGGACGGACTGTTGAAAAAACTCTCTCTTTAGATGTATTAGTTCTTTAGTTTTGTTTTGCCTGCATTGGTAAGAAGCTCTTAACTCCAGTAGTTAAAAAAAAAAAGAAGCTGAGTTGTTCAATTAAATCTGATGTTATGCATGTGTTAATGCAATTGGCTTAATTTATGAGTGTTCTGTGCGTGAATTGTTACTCTGTTTGCCCAGGTAATCTGCTGAAAAGCTGATGTTACAGAAAAGTATTGAACAGCAGTGGGTTTTTTTTGTTTTGTTTGTTTGTTTTTATTTTATAAGGTGACTTTTTAGCAGAAACCTTGCTGACTGTAGAACAGCAGTTTTAGGACAGTTAGATTAAAAATGAAGCGGAAAAGCTAGCAATGCCTGTAAACATTATTTTCACTTGGTCGAATGGCAGCTGAAATGCTCAGTGTGTGACTGGACACCAGCTGCCCTTAAGCTCTTTTGTATCGAAGAATTTTTTGCGACATCTCCTCTAATCATAGCTGAAGAATACACCTGAGGATACTCCTGGTTTTCTGCCTTAATTTCCAAACTGGAACACAAACATATTTTTCACTTGTGCACTTGAAGTCTCCAAATCCCAGAGAGGTGGTGGAGTCTCCTTCTCTGGAGAGGTTACAGACCCACCTGGTCACCTACCTGTGCAACCTGGGCTAGGGAGCTGCTTTGGCAGGGGGTTGGACTTGATGACTGCAACTATTGTTGGTGAAACAATTGAAAAAGGATGTTTGTTCCCTAAACCAGGGTCTTAATTTCAAGCTGATTTCTTTCTGTTAGGACTCTATAGTTCTGTTATTGCTCTGCTGTGCGTAATCTGTACCTTTTATGACAATGTAAATTGCACAGGTCTGGTGAAGAGCAAAAACAAGCTCAAGTTTTTGAGAGTTGATTGGTAAACTCACTGTATTTGCTTAAAAACAAACAAAAAAAAGGTGCATAGTCTGTATCTTTTTATGCCAAATATAGTATTGTTTTGAGAAAAACATCTCTTCAATATGTCTAGCTTAGCAGCAGTTGCAGATAACAAATACATGTGGTACCAGTAATAGCTCCCAGTATTTCCAAGCTAACTTAAAATACAAGTTCATTAGAAAACTCAAGAAAAATGGCACCCTGCCTGGTTGTAATTGGGACAAGAGCTATAGAGAAGCAAAAGGAGTCCCAGTGGAGTTGGGAGAGGTCAGGATTTTAACATTTTGGCCGGTCCCTGAGTGATTCTCAGCAACAACTAAGTCTCGATTTGTGAATATAAGGAATACGGACAAATTTGTGAGATTATTGCAATGAAAATAATGGGAAATTGAAGTACTGAAATCAGAACTTTCAGGACCTAGTATTAGCCTTTTGAAACACTGGCTTTCTGATGACTTTTGCAAAGCACGTGGAAGAAGTTAGTCCTTTATGGTCAAAATTTTTCCAGAAAGAGTTTGACTGTTTCTCAAGGAAGGTATAATATATTCTTATGATGCAAGGAACATGGATGCAGTGCCTGCTACTGTTATTACTATCACTGTGTGTGGTAACTTCAGTGATACATTTAAGTAGCTGAGTCTTGTGAACGTGCTGGTGACTGCCAGTAGCAGCAGCTGCCATCTAGCATTTATTATTTTAGTACTGTATATATTTGGTGTAAAATTTCTGTAGATAGTTAGCATATGCATTAAATAATGTTTCTGTTTTTCCTTCTGCATGTCTAGTCTGGGACTGTGAAGCTGACCAAACCTGTGGCATTATGGACCCAGCAGGATGTCTGCAAATGGCTGAAGAAACATTGCCCTAATCAGTATCAAATCTACAGTGAGTCATTCAAACAGCATGACATAACTGGTAAAGTATGCACTATCAGAAATATTTTACTTACTTAAAATGCCACAAGTTGTTTCACTTTGTTGGAATAGACTGTGACTGTATGTTGAGGGATTTTTGTTGATAGTGTGACTCCAGAGTTGCGAGGTCTAGAGCAGGGGGACTATCCACTGATTGGTAAGTGATTTTCTTCTCTCTCTAAAATAAAAGTTTCAGATTATTCAAGATTGCTCTAATAAGGGGAGAAGTTGGTCTGCATAAGGGTGAGGGCCATGCTCTGTTCATTACAAATCAAAACCCCACCCGTTAAATGTCTCAAGAGGAAAAATGAAAATTACTTTTTTCATTGAGGAATATTTTCTTAAATTACATTTATATTCCTTGGGCTAGGCAGTGAGCCCAACTGACCCCCTTCCTGGGGCTGGATCAGGATTAACGCAGCAAGTTTTTTTCTTATGTGCATTTGTTTAACTTTGTTCTAGAAAACTGACAATGGAGAATATTTGTATATCTCTTTATTCTAGTGTTTTATGGTCCTTAAAATTAATAAAGGGAGTAGTATTTCTGCCAGTGAAACTGATTTCTGTCCCAAAAGTAGCAAGAGTACATATCATCATTTGCTTTCTCACATTTCTTTCTTTATTTGATAAGGAGCTTGAATCTTCCTTGACTAGTCTAAAAAGTATTCATTCTGTCATGGTTTTTCCTCCAAATACCTGTAATCTGTCTAAACCCTGAACACTTGCTGTCTTGTCAGCGAACCATATATTAAAAAGCATCGTCGTATTTTATTTTCCTATTTACTTCAAAGTTGATATTGATTTTGTTGATCTCCTTGGCTTTTTAAGTCCTTTTCGGTTTCCAGTAGTAGTCTGTTAACTGGCCACTTTGAACTGACATTGGCTCAGCTGAGTAGCTGGACTAATACAAATACAACTGTAAGTTGGCAGTTAAGTAGCATTTCTACTCGTATCGCAGGACTGTAAGAAGTTTATTGTGGAACACTAATTATTTCTATGAAGTGATGATGTACAAAACATGGAACTGAGATTCAGCCATTTAATATCAAGCAGTGATTTCAGTTCCACATGCAAACCTCAGTGTAACAACAATAAATTGTTAACTTTTGGATGTTTTAGTCAGTGCCTGTTTGTACATGTGTGGTGTTTCAAATTTTCCATTAATTCCTTTTGTTATTCTTTCCTTTTTGATAATATATGAGTAATTGCAAACAAGGCAAATAGAACTACTAATCTTCCGTCACTATACAGCTGTGAATACACATGTGCACTAATATGTGAGAGATGGTTTGTGTCAAGTTAGTAAATGTTTAATTTTTGTACATAATTACTGCACCTATTTCCTTCAAGTCATCATCTGTTTCTCAGTATCTGGAATGCAGTCCTTAAAAATGTAATCTGCATCTTCACCCAGGTGTGCAGAGCTGATTGCCTCCAGAGAGCCATCAGAAAATTTTGAAATGTAGCTATTTTTTCTTTTCTACAATGTTGTTTTATTATTACATTGTCTCTTTAGTATTAAGGTTGTATGAGATCAAGTTGAAGAAAACGTTTTTCATTTCAACTAAACGTACATGGATAGCATTGGAGATAGGTGAAAATTTGAACTTTTTAGACCTCAATGAAAAGGGAAAATCAAAATCTCTTGACAGAGGTATAGAGAATATTAGGATGAGTGTTAGAAAGTAAGTCAACAGTAAAAATAAAAAGAAAGAAAAAAATAGGATTTTGTGGTCCTTGTGGGTTGTTTCCAAATCGGACTTTTCATGATAACAGGACTGGAATAATGTTTGTACAGATTTTACACATTACTGTGATAATGAGTGAAATGAAAGCACAAGAGAATACTTCCAGCACTGTTTATCCTGTGACTCAAATGACTTGAAATCTACAAAAGGGGCAGAACTGTAGATTTTGGGCTCAAAAAAAGTAACACATGAAAGGAGCATGAAAACTACTATGAAGATTAAGCCAAGATAGTGTAACTGTTTCCAGATATGCTTGTGTAAAAGTGATGTGATTGTTGAAACTTTCTCAGGAATTAAGTTGACTTTACAGACTGCTTTGATATGGAAAAATATGGTAAAAAGGACTTGAAGAAAATGACAAGAAAAGGATATTTATGCTTTATTTGAAGATCAAATCTAAGGCCTGGTCATAAGCCAGGAAAAAAACCTTGGACAAACTTATCTGTGAGTTGTCACTTTAACCAATGGTGTTGAAAAGTACAGTATTTTGAGTACTTGGACTGTTAGTTACTGATTGCAGTTTATTATTATTATTATTGGGTCAGGGCAAAAATGCAAAACAAAATATCCTTTGTAGAGAATTTAGAAGTTTATGCTGCTCCTGAGGAAAAGCAGCTGCAGATTTATGAAAAAAAAAAAAAAGTGATCTGTTGTTACACCTAGCAAGAGAGAAGTAAACTTATATTACACAGTGCTCTCTATTATGACTTGCTCCAGTGTTCTTTTGTTGGATTTGCAACAATTAAGGGCAATGGCTGATGCTTTCTAGGGAGGTTAAGGCCCCTTGCACCCCGTATTGGATGGGACTTACTGGCTGGGGAAGCTTTGTTGAAGAGGACTTGTAAGCCTGGTAGACGGGAAAGTGAAATGAGTCATTATTGTGCCTTGGCAGATAAAAAAGGTATCAGAATCCTGGGCAGTATTAATAAGCACATTGCCAGCAGATAAAGGACAGTGGTTGTGCTTCTTAGATTTCAGATCTTGGACCTTGAATGCTGTTAAGACATTGACAAACTGGAACAAGTTTAGGTGAGTACCACCTAGATGCTCAGGACTGGATCACTTGCAGTGTGAACCAGGGGCGTGAGCCAGCTGGGCTTGTTCACTCTGGAGAAAAGACAACTTGCCAGGAGTGGGATGGGGGACTAGCAGGAGCCCCAAGTGCATAAAAAGATGTTAATAGACAGATGGGGCCAAACTCTTTGTAGTGACTCTAGATTTAAGTTGGAGTGAGAGGTTAAAGCTGGATGTATTAAGAAATTTTTACCCTGTGAGCACAGATTGTTACTGGAACAGGTTGTTCACAAGGTTGTGCTGTCTCAGTCCTGGGAGGATTTCAAGCCCCAGCTGTAAAATGCCTTGAGCAATGTGATCTGATCTCATAGCTGACCTGCTTAGAGCAGGAGGCTGGACTGGAAATCTCCCAAGGTCCCTTCCAACCTGAAATCTCCAGTGATTCTATGATTTGCTAAGTAATTATGAAGTACCTCAGAAACAATTAAATGCATTTTGCAGCCAGATAGGGAAGATAAAATACAGAAAGGCTCAGTAAGAAATTGGGATATGTTTTGATCACAAAATCCTTGTGATCAGTGAGTGGAGCATCTTGGATCACTTATGAGTCAGAGGTCATTTATGTTGTATTTGACCAAAAACCAGAACCAAAACAATGTAAAAGACCAACTTTGAGCAAGATCTAAGGGTTCCTGGTAAGAATTAACAGTAATAGAAAAAATAAGACAATAAAAAGGAAGGGACAAAAATGACAGTGGTCTGTGCACCCAAGAACACAATGGTAATGACGTGAGCTTGTCACAAAAGAATCTTCAAAAGATGATGACTTTTACACCAGTGTGAGGGAGTATAAAAAGTTGTTCAGACTGTATAGATTCATAGATACATTAGGTTGGAAAGGACCTACAAGATCATCTAGTCCAACCATCCTTTGGTTGTAGTGTACCTACTTTAGTGGTGTACCTACTTTATACCAGTGTAATCTGTGGAACAAAACTGAGAAATGGACTGAGCTTTTGGTGTTTGCATATGGCTTTGAATTTGCCAGACAGCAGCAGTTCTAAATGAACGGGGAGTTCTTGAGAGGTGAATTGTTCTTTGGTGGTATTATCCTGTAGCATTACCAAATTATGATTTTTGCAGTGTCTCAGAATTAATAGGTAGAAAACTTGGCTTAGAACAACTAAGGAATAACCATTTTTGGGAAAACGGTTCGTTGACAAATTAGTAAATAAGATGTCTATGGATCTACGTATTGATGTGTGATTTGTTGAAAGGAAGGAAGGGAAGAAACCCTGTTTCACCTCTTGTTTTTACACCGTGTTCCCCAGTGCGCTAATGCATGTCTTCAGAGCATGAGGTTTTAATGCTATGATCATTAAACAAACCTCATTCTGTCAAAGTAATACCCAAGAGGTACCTTGGTCCAAGCGAAGGAATTTGATAGGAGGTACTTGAAAGGACACTAGACTTTTAAAATTAAACTTTTAAGGAGGAAAGGAACAGGAGTCAAGAAAAACACTTTTTAGTTTTAAAAGAAACCAGAATTTTATGAATATTCATTAAATACCAAATGGCACCTCAGGAAATGAAGTATGAGCTGCTACTGAAAACCTACAAATAGCCTCATAATCTGGCTAATTCTATAACCTTCAAATATGCTCGCATCAACTATTTGCTTTATACAACTATATCAACTATATGCCTTGTAGTTTTATGAAATTCATATAAAAATATTGCTTCTAAAGACTGAAATATTTTTTTTGTTTTAGATTTGATGAACATATTTGCAAAATGTTAGGAGTGTGTCATAGCAGCTGAAATAGGTCATGAGCACGCTGGTGAAAGGATGATTTCGTGGTTTAGGATACTGTGCTGGAATTTGGCTCCATTTCAGGTTTTGCTGCTATTAGAGAGGCAGCATTAGAGAATCCTATGGACCTAAGTTACTCTATCCATATAGAGAAATGGCCTCTCTTTTATGATCACAGTGCTGCTAGATCAATTTCCAGGATACATAGTTAAGTTATACTCTGTCTCAGACAACGCGGTGAGTTCTGTGCTACAAAGCATGTAGTGATGGATGGACGAGAGACCTGAGATGGTGAGCAGGAGGCTTGGGCCTCATTCCCAGCTCAGCTTCTCAGCTCAGTGGGTGGGAAGGGGGGTGACAAGCAGTTGTTTTTTTTTTCACCATGTGATATCCTCCTGATCGTGTTCATCCTCCCCGTTCACATTTTGGTGTCTGCACAACAGAGATAACAATAGTGGTGTTTTTAAGTGATTACATTTTGATACGTGAATAAAAGATGTTTAAGAGCCAGCTGGGTCTCCCTGTTAACGGTCCTTTTTATTTGAAGCAGCTTCTCACTTGCTGTTCCCTCCCTTGAGAAGTGATTCCAACTTTGTTATCTGCGCATGATGGATAAGTATCATGCTGATTTGAAATATCTCTTGCGGCAGTCTCACAGTGCCTCTCATGAGGCCTCATCAAGAAGCAAAACAATGTTCTCTTCAGGTGACCCCAGTGCTTCCCTGTCTCTGGTACTTGACTCCTGGCCCTCCTGAATCTTCCCTCAAATCCCATTGTAGTCTCAGTGTAGAAGGTGACGCAAACTGGCACCTTTTCATAGCTTATTTTCTTCCACATTGTTTTATTGTCCCTTATAAACAGCTCATAACCAATCTTGGTTGAGGACTGGTTTTATGATCAGATATAGGACTAGTTCCAAGTAAAGAAGGTCCTGGGTCAAGGCAACGTGTTGTAGGAAGTACTTTAACCTCCTTTAAAACATTATTCAAGTTTTGTTTGCCACCATTTTCTTTGGTTACAAACCTGTGACAATTTGAACATCTCAGGAAGCATTTAGTTTATTTACAGAAAATAAATTGATTTTAATAGAAACAAACAGAAAAAAAAAATCACTGTTTTCAAAGGGAGGGTACTCCCAATAAAACATTAATTATCTTCCTTGTTTTGCTTATGTCTGTTCTCTTTGGATGTCTGTTCTCTTTGGCACAGTGGACTTCTCCTCCCAACCAGTGCTCATCTGATGTTAGTCAAGGCCAGGTTGGATGGGGTCCTGGGCAACCTTATCCAGTACCTGATTTAGTGGCTGGCAACCCTGACCATGGCAGGGAGGTGGAGACTAGGTGATCTTTGAGGTCCTTTCCAACCAAAGCTGTTCTATGACTCTATTGTTTGTAGAAATAGCTTCCATCCCCACCCCCCTCTGTGAAGCCCTTCCCTTGTCTGTGGTGCAAGGGGTAAACTAGCCTTGTCCACAGCCCCTTCTGCCACTTTTCCTTGCACTTTCTGGGAGGTCTTATCAGTACTGTTGGTTGGTGGGCTGTCAGCTCAGTCCAGACTGCTTTCATCTGCAGTTTAAAAAGCAAAATTACTGTTTCACGCTGGAAAAAGCTTTTATTCTGCTCTCTGGATAAGGTCAGTCCTCTTTGCAACATTCTTCATGCAGCTGTGATGCTCGTGTTAGAAAATGTGAGGGACTAAAGAGTTCTCCCTATTTCATACTTGGCTGCTTTCAGACTTTTAACATGTGGAACACATCAAAGAGTGACGACTTCAGGATAAGGCTCCAGTTTGCATAATATGTGGCAAAATGTTCTTTTATTTTCTTTTATTTTTTGCATGGAAAATAGCATCAAAAATATTTTAATGTTATCTTGTGTTTATATAGCTTTGTATGTATTTAACTGAAAGAAGTTCAGTAAGTTGGAAAGTGGAATTTTTTGTTTGTTTATTTATTTATTTACCTGCTACTGATGAAAGAACATTTTTTTTGTGGAAGGTATTGTCTTTCATATCTCAACAGTGAGTCAGGCTTTTCAGTCAGATTACAGCTCGTGAATATATAAGGAACTCCCAGCATGCAAAACCATACTGCATTTATGTTGCAACTTCTTGGAATTGTTCAGATAGTGCTCCAATATTAAAACTTCTTTTTCCTGAGAAGTTTTCTGCGTGAAAAATAATCTCTGGAGCATTGTGGTAGGAGACTGCTTTTAAACTAGCTGTCCTGACAAGGTTTTTGTTGCTAAACCAACTTGCTGCTTGTGCATTGAGGAACAAGGCTCTATTTGTGTATGCACTGAGTCACCTAGTGATGACATGGAGCTACCTTTTCTGCACACAAAAGTGGTGGGGAGTGTCCAGTTCTATTATTTGTTACATAAAATCGTATGTGGTGGAAACTGTATTACTCTGTTGCCTTTAATAGGAAAGGGAAGTTGCCAAAAGGTGATTGAGGCATTTTTGACCTTTCGTGCCAGTGCCTTATTAATGTTACTACTTCTCCATGTACTAAACTTGGAATTAATGATTTCCATTTTCCTCCTCCATTATCAGATGTATGAGCTGCTCTGCAAGTCACTGATGAATGTTTTACACTCTCTTATTTGATGTTTCCCAGATCTGGTTGCTTTGCTTGGGTATGCTCTCCTCACTTGTAACCGCCTGGGAAGATCTCTCATGGTTTCAATAAATGACTCCTACAGCATACTCAAAACAGAATTGCACTCTAGCTGCCTCTTTTTCTTTACTCTGCTCCCATGTAGGAGTTCAGTAAAAGCCATGGCAGCCACATTTGCTGTAACTTTTATACCTTCCTGATGTATAACAGAATCCTAAGTGTTTTTAATATTAAAAATTTGGTCCTTTAGCCCCAGATTCTCTGACACCTTAGCTTTAAATAAGTTATTCTGTACTTTTTGAGAGTGAGTATTTAGGTGACAGGAGAAAAAAGTGTATTGCTCTTCACTGGAAGAAGTGTTTACTTGCTCTTAGTCTTCAAGCACTGTCAGAATTAACATTTCATAATTACATTCAAAAATAATTGTATTATTTCTTCCCTCTAACACTATTTTTTTCACATTTTTTAATTTTCTTGTGTTCTATTTGGCTTCGTCAACTTCTACTAGCTAGAGATCACACTGTCTTTTACCCTTCTCCCTAAAAGATCTATGTTACCCATTCCTTGTAACCTGAATGCACGGTATCCTCTAGGAGATCACTGGTTCACATTAGTATCGTTTAAACTCACCTCCAGAACTCCTCACCTTGGCAGCTAGTTTCAAAATCAATTTCTGTTTCATACTCAGAGGGGAACTAAAAATGTGAATTAGGTAAGATACAGAAAGCTGTATCAAAACCTATTTCAGGAGTTCTTGAACCACATTGTAAAGCCTGGTGATATTTCCTGGCTTGCCGATAAGGCTGCACAGTGTGTCTGCAAGAACTGAACACTGATTGTGATCCATTGACAGAGCCAAAAAGCTTAGAAGCTACTGATTTAGCCTTTGGGTGCTTACCCTATCTATCTTGGGTGACTCAGACATCGAACTTAAGTGTGATTTAGAAGACCAAGGGTAAATGAGTAAATTATTGAAGTAATCAATTGAGAGGCAAGGCATGCCTCCAAACAGATAGATTTAGTGGACTTAGAGAAAGGAGTTATAAAAACAACCCTTTTATACTCACCCAATTTCCTTTGTCCACTGCCACTTGTTTTGGAGACAAAAATTACAAAAAAAAAAAAGGCTTCACCATAATACCCTTGATGTGTTCTTGAACAAATTGTCTTTTATCAGCTATTTTTTTCTTTAGGTGCCTTAGATGAGTATTGACTACTTTATTAATAGTTCTAACAGTTTGCCAAATAATAAAGCTCTACCCTTTCATTTCATTTCTCAGGAAGATCTCTTTCTACAGGTTTTTGCAGCCATTACCAATTGTCAGTGATTAGGTTATTACTTTACCATGTGCCTTGATGGCTAGGCTGTGTGATACCGTTATCTGGAAGCTAGGCAGGGAGAAGCACTGTTATTACCTAGAGATCTCCAAGGAACAGCTTGAAGCCTTAGAAAGTAGCATTGTTAACTCTGAGCACTCTTCTTTATTTTCCTCTTTTATGTCCCTCCTTGGTTAATACTGATGAAGTACTTCAATATGGCGCGTAAATGCTTGTAGTCTTTCACTGAAATGAAGGATGGAGTCCTCAGGTTGTAACTGAGTATGTAATATTTAGGCCTTCCTGTGAATTGTGCTGATTCCATGTATTGTACCCTGACCAATGTCTCAGTAAGCGTAATTCTTCAGTGCTTTTTAAAGATTTCTGTTCTATCTGTTGAGATGGGAAGCTATTTTTTTTTCAGCTAGGTTAAACTGCCAGTCAGCACTTCTGGGTTCTCATTTACCATAAAGTTAGGCTTTCCTGCAGCACTTTGGAAGTTCTGATTCCTGTTCAGTTTGGAATCAGGACAAAAATGGGAGATGCTGGACGATCTTCTTTCAGATTACTTGTGCTATAGCCTGGGAAAGGGTATTTATCTTCTTGCTGTGCAGACATTAAGTCAATTTTATGGCTTGGTTGTAGGTAAGGAAAATTTAGATGGGGAAAACTTAAGTGATTAAGCTGAGGAGTTGTTAAAGGACCTTACAATTCTTCACTTTGAAGAAGTGAATTAATTTGCTGCTTAGTGGGTATGGGTTTGCGATATCAGTGAGCAGCTAAAGCTGATTCTTTATTTTAGCTTGTTACTTGCCAGCATGTGCTATCCATGATACAGGGATTTAGGTTTAATGTAATCTTATAATTATTTGGCAGTGTTCCCCAGCCTAATAACACAGTTAGCCTAATGATGGAACACAGAAGGAAGCTCTCCTGAAATCCCAAATTCTTGGACACGGTGACTTCTCTACTGGGACACAAACGAGCAAGTGCGTGCTTAGTCTCACACATCTGATCTATCTGTAACTTACAGTATTCCTTCTTTTACTTCAGACTTCAACCATTATCTAATCCCCCCTGACTCTACCCCAGCCAGGAGCCTTCAGACAATTATGCTGTGGTTCCAGCTTCTCTGCTCTTTTTTTTTATTATTTAATTTTATTATTATTTTTTAATGTATATACATAGCCAATGAATCCACTTTTGAACCATATCTCTAATAGATGAATTAGTTCTTATCTTAAATTTTGCCCTTCACTGAGTTTCCTGTGTTCTTAGCTGCCCTCTGTGTTTTTTTTCTCTCTGGACTTGTTGTCAGGATTCTTGTGGAATTGCCAACAAGAGCTGGACTTGCTGTGTGTAGATGTTCTGTCCCCGGAACTCCCCCAGTGACACTGGTTGAAGGGAAATGGCTGTATGTAGTCTTCAGTACTTTCCAAGTGTATCCAGGTTGATGTTCACACAGAAGTGGGAATGCACTTGGGGAAATAGCGCAATGTTTTTTGTTTTTCTTAACTCTTTGTTTTAAAAAACTTGAACAAAAGTTTTGGAACAGCCTGGAGTGACCTGATTCTCACTATCCCACTGTGGTAGAAATACCTTTTTTCTATCGTACAGGAAGGACCTCAGCAGTTTATTGATACGTAGTGCAATAATTCCTGGTTCCTCAAGGGGGAGCTTACACACCGGCTGATACACACTCCCCGATTCGAGATTGGGCTGGGCTGTCTTTTCAGCAAATTTACGGTACTGTACTGGGAACATATTATCCGATCTAAAGCAAAATTGCAGCAACAGCTATAAATACCTACGGTAGGCTTTATCCCAACAGAATACCCACATTTGTGTAATCTTGAGTCAATGACAACTGCACACTGATCTGTGTACGACAAGCCAGTCCTTACTCCCAGATTTCCATCCCTTCTAGTATGTAGACCATTGCTTGATGGATGCTAATTTTTTCTTGTCCTTCTTTGAAAATGATTCAGTTTTTTGGACATATCAGCCCAGCCAACCAAGCCTTTTACCGAGAACAAAGGGACAGAAAGGTAAAGTACTCCTTTCTTTCCTACCACCACCATATTCTAATAAAAGTAAAAGTTAAGTTCCTTTTTCTTCTAACAGCTCAAGTGCTGAAAAAGCTGGCCTTTGAGAGTCAAGATTTACCAAGGGAGTAGCTTTCAGTGGAAAGAAGTGCTGTCCAGTGAAAATTTGATATAGTTAATTGGACAGGTCAGAAAGTCTGACCAGGACTGGTACAATGTATCTGACACTAAGCTTTATCCTTGTTACTGTAGAGTACACGGCAGGAGGAGGTCACAAACACCTGGCTCTTTTAGCAGAGGTGTAAGGACCCAGAATTTTCCTCTTGAATTCAGTGGAAGGAGCTCTTGGAACAGAAAAAGGACTGGATCCTGCCCAAGCCCTTCCTGCATTCAGGAAATGGTTTTCAGTCCACCCAACAAGGATCTGCCCACCCTGTAAAATGGTTATCTGATTGATTCCTCAGATCTTAGTAGTGACCAACACTTTAACCAAAACAGCTGACTGTCCTTCTGTGTGCAGCCAGTAGGACTGCATGCTTCTGAGGAAAAGAAATTGACCCTTTGTATTCATTGTTATTTATGAACAGGAATATTGCAGATACAAATGTGAGTCTAGAAGCATACAAAAAAACAGGTTCTTAAGCCATTTTGATCTGCAGCATGGACACATAGATTAACCTATGAACCTTCTTAAGCGATTGTGCCTCTAGTGCATCTTTTAAATAAATACATACTGTCTTCCCCCTGCCCC